>MJUU01020969.1:65540-81882 GCA_002080025.1 Modiolus philippinarum | reverse complement strand
TTTCGTAAAATATTTAATACAGGAGTTTGTCTTTTATTGCAGTGTGGAGTTGGTAAAACAATTCCCCGTGGTAGAGAAGTATGCTCTTTATTTTTCTTAGATATGGTGTACTTGTACATGAGATAATATCTTATGTGTACACTTTGTTCAATTACTGTTATCTAAATTAATATAAATTCTAAAATCTAAGGATTAATTCCCTCCATCGTAGTTTCGTCCTCAGCTATATTTGATATTACTGATTATTCGGATTTCGTTTGGTTTTATGCATTTTAAACATTTTTTTTTTTTTTGTTTTTTTTTGAAATTATGGATTTCCTTTGTTTAGGTTCTAGTGCTGCTGATGAGGAATTAATTTCCAAAATGACCATACAGCCCATTCAAATTATTGCAGTTGGAGTAAACATATGTGTTATGGTCTCATGTTCATTTACTCCATATCTTTTCGTAAAATATTGTTGAACTTAGTCATTTTTGGGATTTTGTAATAGAGGGTACATAGTTTGTCCACGCAACTCCTCCTAAAGTTTTGATGGTAGGAAGTTTTTATTTTGCAGATCATTTGTACCTATATTGAAGATGTGCATTTGGGAATGATTTTGATTTTGATGCATTTTTGGAAAAAATACACATTGTTGAACTTAATCATTTATTGGATGAATTATTAATACAGGGTACACGGATTGTCCGAACAACTCCTCCTAGAGTTTTGATGCTAGGAAGCTTTAATTTTGCAGTTTATTTGTACCTATAATGAAGATGTGCATGTGGTATGTATTTTGATTTCGGTTCATTTTATTTTCAAAAATATACATTGTTCAACTTATAATTTTTTGGTGATTTAGTAATAGAGGGTACATACGGGTAGTTAATCTGTGCAACGTAGAATAACATGTGTTTAGTGGGGTTCATCATATGTGTCTTACAGACACAAATATAACTAGAAAATCCCAATTTGATTCAACTTTGCGTTGGGGCATGTCATCCTCTAGTTTGTCTTTAGAGATAGGGTTTTGATATTATGCATGTAGATAGATTATTTGAAGACGATGTGTCATGAACCATGACTGGTGACCTTTGACCTCGACCTTTGTCTTCAAGGTCAGATTATTGCTTTTGGATATTACATTCTGTTTATATCTTGATGATAGAATTGTATCCATAAGTGTTGTGTCCACACTTTTTGTACTGTGTCCACACCTGTATTGTGTCCACACACACTTAAATTTGCACTTATATACAGCGGGCCCACAGAGATGGCTGCCATCTCTCCGATGTCTAGTTAGATTTAGGTTTAAGGTTTTTTATATGTAAAGGTATTTCCTTTTTCAATTTATTAATAAATTTTAGTGGAGTCATCTCCCATGGAAGTCACTTTGGTTGTACATGAAGTAAGTTCCCTTGAAAGTTGTAAAAAAGCATTATGTAGATGTATTTAACTGGTAGTTAATCGTTGAATATTTATTGAACTATCACTCCTGAGTTTTCTAAACAAAATAGTGATTGGAACCACTATTTTCAATTTTTGTGTAAGTAAACTAATTAATTTCATCATTTCTGGTATGAAAAAAAAGGTTTGAAATGTTCAACATACCCCCCCCCCCTTTTTTTTCAACTTTGCCTGTTTTCCAAAACTAACAAGGTATCAATGCATCACCACAAAAGCATTGCCAATGATGAATATAAGTATTTGCTTTGTATAATTATGAAATTCAATTTTATACTGTTTATAAGGTACTTAAATGTTCTCGTTATTGTTTAATTATGAAATTAAATTATTCACGCTTTAAATGGACGATTTTATTGACACCTCATTGTTTAAACTTATTGAAATGTACAAGGTCAATAAACCACTAGTTTTATAATCCGATTAATTTTTTTACCAAGTCTTTTAAAGTGTTTTGTAATTATATTTCATTTGTTTAAATTATAATTCAATAAAATATTTATATTAACTGTATATTACCTATCATATAGGCAAATTATAATGCCATCAATTCTTTGCAACCTCACTGAATGCCACAATTTTGGTCAGTACTTATTTTTCCAAATTCGCCTTTACTTTAGATCGTTTACTTCTTATAACAATAATGGTGGCATAATTTCAATTACTTTATTATTTTCTTAATTTTTATCAGTTTTTGTGCAGAGATCGTCAACAAACTAATTGTATAATTATAGGGTGAAACACTCAACAGTGAACAGTTGCAGGATGATACACTATGAATGCTTATATTCAACATTACACTGTGTTACAAATTGTATGCTGGTGTTAATGAAGTGTTGCATTGTTGCAAACTATAAAAGATTTTGAGTATGACGATGTGATACTCTGCTAAACAGAGTCTGAATGATTGTTTTAAACATTAAACATAGAAACAGTATTCAAGAAACAGTGAAACAATAAAACAGTTGATGCTTGTGTTCAAGATTATCTGGTGAAACAGTGGATGCTTGTGTTCAAGATTATCTGGTGAATCAGTGAAACAGTAGATGCCAGTGTTCAAGATTATCTGGTGAAACTGTGAAACAGTGAATGCTTGTGTTTAAAATTAACTGGTGAATCAGTGAAACAGTAGATGCCAAGATTATCATGTGAAACAGTGAATGGTTGTGTCCAAGATTATCATGTGAAACAGTGAATGGTTGTGTCCAAGATTATCATGTGAAACAGTGAATGCTTGTGTTTAAGATTATCATGTGAAACAGTGAATGTTGTGTCCAAGATTATCATGTGAAACAGTGAATGCTTGTGTTCAAGATTATCATGTGAAACAGTGAATGGTTGTGTCAAAGATTATCATGTGAAACAGTGAACGCTTGTGTTCAAGATTATCATGTGAAACAGTGAATGGTTGTGTCCAAGATTATCATGTGAAACAGTGAATGCTTGTGTTCAAGATTATCGTGTGAAACAGTGAACGCTTGTGTTCAAGATTATCATGTGAAATAGTGAATGGTTGTGTTCCAGAGTATCATGTGAAACACTGAATGCTAGTGTTCAAGGTTACCATGTGAAACAGTGAATGGTTGTGTTCAAGATTATCATGTGAAACAGGGAATGCTTGTGTCCAAGATTATCATGTGAAACAGTGAATGGTTGTGTCCAAGATTATTATGTGAAACAGTGAATGCTTGTGTTCAAGATTATCATGTGAAACAGTGAATGGTTGTGTTCAAGATTATCATGTGAAACAGTGAATGGTTGTGTCCAAGATTATCATGTGAAACAGTGAATGCCAGTGTTCAAGATTATCATGTGAAACAGTGAATGCTTGTGTTCAAGATTATCATGTGAAACAGTGAATGCTTGTGTCCTAGATTATCATGTGAAACACTGAATGCTAGTGCTCAAGGTTACCATGTGAAACAGTGAACGCTTGTGTTCAAGATTATCACGTGAAATAGTGAATGATTGTGTTCCAGAGTATCATGTGAAACATTGATTGCTAGTGTTCAAGGTTACCATGTGAAACAGTGAATGGTTGTGTTCAAGATTATCATGTGAAACACTGAATGATAGTGTTCAAGATTATCATGTGAAACAGTGAATGATAGTGTTCAAGATTATCATGTGAAACAGTGAATGCTAGTTTTTAAGATTATCATGTGAACTAGTGAATGCTTTGTGTTCAAGATTATTATGTGAAATAGTTTATGCTTGTGTTCAAGATTATCCTGATAAACAGTGAATGTTTGTTCTCAAAATTATATATTGAAACTGTGTATTCTTGTGTTTAAGATTGTCCTGTGAAATAGTGAATGCGTGTGTTCAAAGATTATTCTGTGGAACAATGAATGCTTGTGTTCAAGATTATCCTGTGAAACTGTGAATGCTTGTGTTGAAGAAAATCCCAGTGATATCTGCTATGAAATGATGTAAATATATTAAAATAATATTACAGCATAAAAAAATTTACTGTTCTGTTACTTTTCTCCACCCACTGTAAATGTCAACTTCCCTGTATTGATAAATTGAACACTTTATAGGGATATATGTAAATCCTTTCTGTGCCATTTCTATAGTAAACATAGATTTAGGAGTTAATTGATATTTTCATAGGCGTTCATTTTATCACCTAACTTGTGTCACAAAGAAGATTTATTCAGACAAGTAATCACAGTATTGATTTTATGGTATATTAAAGGAAAATTTATACCCTATGTTAAAGAAAATCTACCAAGTGATTTTGTGTTGGCCACACCCCACAGGTGATGAATTTTGTGTTTTGCCCCACCCCTATGGTGACCTTTGTATGCAGGTTTTGACTTGAGTTATGTGCAGCTAATTGAAAAAACTCAGTAAAATGAGAATGCAATAATATGTTATCACAATAATATTAGAATTAAGAACTATGAATTACCAAAACTATGAGGATGTGATGATACAATAATAGAAGAACGCAGTATTGAGCAAATAGTACCATGATATTACAAAATTATGAGAAAACTATCATAAGAACACTATGCCATGAGATTGTAATGATAGGAGAACACTATATCTTGAGATTGTAATAGTATGAGAACACTATGCCATGAGATTGTAATGATATGAGAATACCATGTCATGAGATTTTTATGATATTCGAACACTCTGCTATGAGATTGTAATGATATTAGAACACTGTGCCATGAGATTGTAATGATGTGAGAACACTATATCATGTGAAAAATAGTATTATGAGAGTACAATATTGTGAGAATGCAATTATATGTTAAAAGTCTAAATGAGAACAAGGTTATGTGAAAACTTTACAATATGAGAACACAACATTATGAAAATGCAATAATTTTAGAACGGTATTATTTTAACAATAAAATGCAATTATATGAGAACAAACTATTTAAAGGTTGCAATATGTTGAGAAAAGGTTACATATGATAATATTATGAGAATGCAAAAAAGAATTAGAACACAATTTTATGTAATTGCAATAATATGCAGGCAAAATTATTAGAGAACACAAAATATGAGATTGTCATAGTATGAGAATGTTATTAAATATGAAAATGCAGTAATTAGAGTACTATATTGTAAGAACTCAATAATATGAGAACACAATGATGTAAGAACTCAGTAATATGAGAACACAATAATGTGAGAACATATAAATATGAGAACACAATATTGTGAGTCTCAGTAATATGAGAAGACAACATTATGAGAACACAATATTGTGAGACTCAGTAATGAGAACACAACATTGTAAGAACGTAGTAATATGAGAACACACATAATGAGAACACAATATTGTGAGAACTCTATAAAGAGAACACAACATTGTGAGAACACAGTAATATGAGAACACAACATTGTTAGAACACAGTAATATGAGAACACAATATTGTGAGACTTAGTAATATGAGAACACAATATTGTGAGAACTCAGTAATATGAGAAAACAATATTGTGGGAACACAGTAATATGAGTACACAATATTGTTGTCAGAACACAATTTTGTGAGAACACAGTAACATGAGAACATAACATGGTGAGAACACAGTTATATGAGTACACAATATTGTGAGAACTCAGTTATATGAGATTACAGTAACATGAGAACACAACATTGTGAGAACACAGTAACATGACAACACATGATGATGTAATGATTTCTTAATTTAAAGTTCTTTAAGGCATTGGAAAATTGAAAATAATAAGATCATATTTTTTTTCCAGATCTACAATATCCCAAAACTTTTGATAACCAAGTCACACAGTATACGTCTAAATGGCGAGGAGTTTTGATAGTTTACGACTCGGAGAGGAGTAGCAGAGACAGACAACCCCAGCCTGTCCCGGAGGGATGCTGTCCTAATCTAGTCTTTGAATCTCGTTTTGAAAGTGGTAATCTACGACAAGCAAGACGAGTGTAAGTTTTGTGACAGATATAATTGGCTTGAGGTTTTTGATGTGTTCTGGATCACTGGTCTGTCTGTGTGTGAAGAAACTTCAAATTTTTATGTACATGCACCATTGACTACATTTGAATACATATAATCAAGGAAAGTATAGTTAAACCAGCCTAAAAAACTGACTTGCACAATTATCATGTGCATAAATCAGACTTTGCCTTAAGCATAAACCTTACTTAAGTAAAACCTTAGTGGCTGGAAATATGTCTTTACCCTGACTAAACAGGATATATGCCTATACCAAACCTTGATGAAACTGAGAAACCTATCTAAACCAAATCTTGTCTTAAATAGAAACCTGTTGAAACTTGGAAACTAGTAACCTGGATAAAAAAAAACCTTGAAAACCAATAAATCTGGCTAAACCAAACCTTGACTAAATAGGAAACCTGGCTAAACCAAACCTTGACTATACAGGAAACCTCATACCAAACCTTGACTACACTGGAAACCTGATTTAACCAAACCCTGCTTTAACCAGAAACATGACTAAACCAAACCTTGACTAAACAGGAAACCTGGCTATACCAAACCTTGACTAAACTTGAAATGTTCCGAAACCAAACAATGACAAACTGGATTTCTAAATCTTTCTATCATGATAACCAGCTAAAAAGAAAAAAAAATTAAAAAAAGGCAATATATATTACTATTATTCTGGCACTAAAATGGCGTTTCAAACCATAGCAATACTTGATGAAAGCTGTACAAATGTCCCCTAAACAGCTAAGAGGAGGTAAAAATGGATATACTTGTCTATTAGCCTATTTGATATTTTTGTGAAATCATTCTTGATGTGTGAAACTAATAATAGCAAAATCAATAAAAAGTATAACTTTTTAATGTTATTTATCAATGTAGTGAAATTAAACATGAATGAGGAAGGTTTAAATTTCTAATTTCATTCTTATCAAAATTACATTTCATTTCTTTAATTTAAAAATAAATACCGTTATGATGAGAACTCTCCGTGACACTTAATTTTAAAAGATTATTTAAAATGATAATAACAAGAATTAAACTTCTTTTTTGTAAAATAAAATGAAACTTTTATTGTTGAAATTTAAGCATGAAATTGACAAAGATAATGTGAAATTCAACGATTCTTCAGAAATCACTGATAACCCGATAAACCACCTCATAAAATATATTAAATTTTGAAGTTGAAAAATTAGATTTTAAAGAGTTGAAACGTTTGTAATTTGTGTTATATTAAAAAGTACATTTTGAAAAAAAAAATGGTTTATATACAGAATTCTTACTAATGGTACCAATAAGTGAAAGTACCCATAATAACAGTAATTTTGAACAAGTTTTATCGATATGTAAGACCACTTCAAAATAATAGGTAGATTATATTCTTGGGTAAACAAAAAAATTTGACAGGTGGAAGGATTTTTTCAATTTTTGATATACTTGGGGGGGGGAAAAAATTCACAAAAATTGTTGACGCACACATAAAGTTCTCCCAGCCTGCATGTTGGTTAGCTGTTTTGCTGTTGCCTTTATAGCTTCCAAAATATTTTAACGCAAACACATATACTGGTAAAACTTCAGTGCATGTCTTTGTATTGAAGATTGACAAAATTAAAATCTAAAAACAATCAATGAAAGGCTATGGAGTAAATGCACATTAGACAAGGTCTCTACAATTACATGGTGAAACCAGGCAAAGGAACACCGCTTTTATTGTTGTTCTTCATCTTGAAGTCACCATGAGGCCCTCAACAATGAGCTCTGCTCATACCTCACAGAAATTTCAAGACAGCCTGAGCAGAATTCATTGCTAGATGTCAAGTAACGCTACATCCATGTTATTACACGTCGTGGATACGGGATCATTAACAAGCATAAAATTAACTGGCAATGTGTTCTCATAATTGCAGTCGTCTGTCGCCCAAAAAGTATGAAAGAGAACTTTGAGACCTAATGTAAGTTCTGCTTTATCGATATATAGTATAAGATGCAACTACGCTGCAGGCTGTCTTCTGGCTTTTCCATTAAAACTGCCAGTACCCAGGGAATATACTTTTAAATCACTTCTATGGTTGGTTGGCAATAAGTACTTTTGGGAATGAATATGGTTAAAGAATTTCAAAATTGCTTCTATGGGAGGTCATTTTCAAATTGCTTTCATAGCGTGCCATATATGTTTTAAGGTAGTACGGGAGTTTAAAATTGCGCATCATTCTTGCGCATGTTACTTAAAATGGAATTCACAATGGGAACGTTGCTGTAACCATTTTCAATGTCTTATAATAGTTAAATTTGATGAAATATGCCACTTTTGTTAAGTAACCACGCAAAATATTGAACCTTTCAGCTAACTCCTGTTCTATTAAGGGGAGATAATTTGTATAGAAATAATAGGAAAAAATTAGTTTTTTGCGATTTATTAAAAAAAAAGTTTGGTGACCCCCGAATTTTGTTCATGGAAATTGAAGGACAGTATATAAGCTATTAATTTTCCAAATTTAAAAAAATCCTATCTGGTGTAACTAAAATAATTTAAAATTATGTTAAAATTCGCTAATTTTCCCTATTATTTCAACCAAAATAGCACATTTTTACATTTCATATTTCATTCTTATATGGCCGGTGACCCCTTATTTTTATTTCATTTTTTGTATGCTATAATAACAAAGGGTAAATCATGAAAAAATAAGAAAATTCTATCTGACAGAATTTTAGACCCCCGTACCACCTTAAGGAAACAACCATTACGTCTCTAATGGCTGTATTAAGTACAAACTTTATAGTCCAATATAACAGTTATTTAATGATGCTATCATTATGATATTGACATATATTGTCAGTTGCTTGTACTTTTAATTCTTTATATATATATTTATAAATTATGTTTTATTTTTGGAATATTTTGATTTGAATTTTTGTAATGGAACATCTTTTCTTGGTGAAAATAGAAAATTCATGAATGGAGCACTCATCCAAGTCCAGGGTTATTTCGATGCAAAGATTTATGCTCTTGTGTTTTTTGACATTTTGTCTTTCTAAGGTATAGTCAATATTCAAATATTAAATTATATACTTTTCTATTCATGTACCTGAAACCAAGTTTATTTTTTGGGACAAATATAGAAAGGAATAAACATTTGTAGCTTGTCCTACACCTCTTAAGGGGGTTCGCTACTCCATATGAAAATAAATAGGATTTCAAATAAATGTGATTTTTTGTTAGATAATTAAAAAAGAAATAATTTAAATGAAAAAATTGATAGGTTGATGATCTCGTTTTTGAGTTTTAAGTGATGGAAAATTTGGCGGGAAACTGAACTCCTCGGATTTTTCATAGGATTAACATTAGCAAGGTTTGACCACGAATGAATGTGACAGAATAAATAAAATTTAATGAAATTTTTACATAATGCTCATAAAGAGGTATAAATTGAAATTATGGGAAAAATTGAGGGGGTCCATGGGCAAAAATTATAATGCTTTTAAATGGATAAAACCAGAGAATTCCGAAAATTTGACAGAAATCCCAAAACATGAGGAGCGAACCTCCTTAAGACAGAAAAATCTTACACTGTGAAATCAGGATATGCTTTGTCTTACGATTGTTTGCGTAACTTGTACGGAAAACAAAAGGAAATACACCTATTATATCTTATGGATTCCTGCGTTTGTTTGTCATCGATTACATTATTATATGCTTCATATCATTTACAGGCTCCGTTAATGTCAAACAAAGAGGTCACGAATGAATCTCAGTACAAAATATCATGGTGGATGACTATAACAAAAGCAGCAAAATCATTACAAAACTGAAATCTTAGTAGGTTTTTGTGACATAGCCCACTGGATTCCGATCCGGGCTCTGCTCCTGAATTCGGATGGTTGGCCTAGGCAGAATCTTCTGCTCTCATTTTGAAAACATGCAATGTATGAGAAATCTAGGGATTCTTTTGTCCCAGATGGGAGAATATAAGAATCTAACACTGGTGAAAGTGCAAGATCGAGATTTAGACACCCAAGGGCGAGATTTCAATATTTATTTCATGAGACTTGCCAAGTCAGAGAACTATTGAAATCTTACCCAAGGGTATCTGAGATTTCTTAATCTTGATTTTGAATATTGTTTGATTATTTTTCTCTCATATATAAGCCCCCACCACCAGCAGTACTTGACATCCGACTTTCCTAGGTGGCTTCAGAATAAATTGCCTGGTAATTTTCCATCTTGGACCCCTGAAAACCAGAACTGGCTTATATTTTCAGTGAGAAAAATTTAGTGAAGACTTAAATTGTACTTAATAACTAATCCAAGATTTATAAATGATGATCCAAAATATTCGATAATCAAACATTTTACTTACTAACTGTAATTGTACTTATATTCACAGGTACTTATTTTCTCGATGTTTCCTTTCTAGACAAGTTTGCCTGTATTTTATTTCACAGAATTGAGTGTTTTTCTTATAACTTTAATGTTAAATTATTACATTCGTGAGTACTTATTTTCGCGGAAAGTTTCTGACCTCGAAATTCGTGAAAATAAGTACACTGCGAAAATAAGTACAATTACAGCAATTAATTATTTTTTTTACAGAGGACAATTTGAATATGAACTGGTGCTTAAAACAGATCTATATACAAACAGACATACTCAGTGGTACTATTTCCGTGTGTCAAACACTGTGCCGGGAGTCGTCTACAAGTTCAGAATCGTCAATTTACTCAAACGGGACAGTCTGTATAATTATGGTAAGTCTATAAGATGGGGTGATCCAAACTGGGTCACAGTGGTCCTTTGGTGAACCCCTTCAAAATGTAAGTCTGGCAAGTCCACACTTTATCCAAGATGGCCACCAGCAGGGAACTTAGTTTAACTTTGTGCCCTGTTGGAAAACACATTCTAAGATTTTTCTCGTCTGAAACTACTGGAACAAAAGTCCTTAGTTGTGTATTTAGTAATGAGCTGAAGTCTTAAATTTTAGTGAGGTGAGATACGTATTCAAAACTGTAGAATAAATTTGTTTGAAACTGTGAGTTTTTTGTATAGTGACCCCATCAATAGGAGATGCTTGTAATAAGTGACTTATCGACTAACTGACTGTGCTAAATACCTGTCTTATAACTAAAACACCGACCTTTGAAGATTCGTCTAGACCTCTATAGACACCCAGACCACTATATATAGACAGTCAACAATAAAATCTTATTTTCAGTGAAAACCCTGTTTGTTTTATATTGATATAAGTAATATTACAAATATTTATTTTTCTGCAAAATCTCACAAATTTTACTGTCCTAATTAATTCCTGTTTAAACAGTTTTTCAGGGATTAAAAGATAATGATTTTTGAAGTGAAAATCATTTGTGTATTCAAGTTTTTAAGTCTATAGGGAAACTATACAGAAAGCCATCATGAAAAGAAATTTCAAGATACTAAACCGAACCTTTAAAAACTAAGGGAAAGCAGGCAAATTTTTTTTTTTTTTCATTTATGATGGAAAAAGTTATAAATTTTTTAAGAAAATCACCATAAATTAACAAAAAAATAAAATGAAATTTTTTATAGACCTGAAAAAGATTTGAATCAGAGTGGATGAAAATCTAGGATATTTATTGTTTTGGTCTAAATAGAAACGGATGACGGCAATTGTAAGAATCGTTTGCCAAATGATTTAATGTTTGTTGAAGAACCTGAATCCAATAATAACTTAAAACATGGATGTAGCAATGTTCGACATTTAGCAATGAATTTCACTCAAACCAGTGCTAGGGGCCGTCTTGAACTTACTATGAAGTATGAGTAAAGCTCATTGTTAAAGGCCTCATGGTGACTTCAAGATGAAGAACGACAATAAAAGTGTTGTTCCATTGCTTTGTTCTACCATGTATTTGTAGAAACTTTGTCTCGTGTACATTTACTCCATATTCTTTCATTGTTTGTGTACATGTATACTTTGTAGGTATTGTTAAAGCAGATAGGTAAATAAAAAACAAAATGGATCATATTTCGGACCAGAAATATTATCTTGTCATTATTTATTCATGGTGATTGCTTTCCTTTGACGTGAATTTGTTTATCAAAACGCGAGTTCAGTATTCTGTTAATTAAGCGTGATTAATTAACGCTTTTATTCTATGTATAGACTTGTGTTTGAATTTGATATTAAGTCACTGTGGTATTTAGTTGAGTTAAAATTAAACAGACACATGTTTGACCTATATACAATATTTATGTAAATTATCCTGTTGACGGTGCGACATGCAGTGCGGAAACATGTTGCACTTCGGAAAATGCTGTTGTTTCTTTGTTTTCACCTACATATAATTTATATACAATGCAGTTAAAAACTTAAAAGGTTTTGGAGTTCAGGCAGTATGGTTAGTTATAAGTAGCATGTGACCTTTTGGTCTAATTACAGAAAGTTGTAGAAGCCCTACCATTGTTTGTCTGCCTCAGCTTCTGTTTGTCAACTCTTTCTGTCAGGAAGTGGTTTCATGACTATAACTATATACAGTCAGTGGCCAAAAGTGTTGGCTTATAAGATTGTTTTACTATCTATTTCATGTTAATTTGGACATA
This sequence comes from Modiolus philippinarum, assembly GCA_002080025.1. Classification (NCBI taxonomy): domain Eukaryota; kingdom Metazoa; phylum Mollusca; class Bivalvia; order Mytilida; family Modiolidae; genus Modiolus; species Modiolus philippinarum. The sequence continues at coordinate 69,409 of MJUU01020969.1, read as the reverse complement.
ATTTTTTTGACATGCAGTTTTAAAGAATCAAAGATACTGGCTTTTGGTATTTGAAAAATGAATATATCATCACTTGCAGGTGATATTCAAAACCATGGTTGATGACCTTTGACCTTAAAGTTACATTACTCATTCAGTTCAGCAGGTATAATAGGAATACCATTTCGATGTTTAGGTGACATCCTCTCCAAATATCTTGTTTTGCAACTATAGGATTTAGAATAGTCATGTGACATTATCATTCAGGACAGCGTGTTTTGCATTAATAATAAAGATGTATTCAGGACAGCCATGTGGTTGTGACCATAGGATTTAACACATTCATGTGACTAGGTTTTTAGTAAAAGTCATGTGGTCATAAGATTCAGGACAGTCATGCGACGAAGCTGGACTGTCATGTGACCATAAGATTCAGGACTGTCATGTGGCAATAGGATTCAGGACAGTCATGTGACTACAAGATTCAGCACATTCATGTGACTATAGGTTTTTAGGTCAATCATGTGACCATAGAATTCAGGACAGTCATGTGACTAGGATTTAGCGAAGTCATGTGACTAAAAAGATTAGGCATGTGTCTGTTTTACATGTGTTAAGAATTTGTATAGAAATACAGTAATATTTTATTTATTTATTTTAGGTATGAGACCACTTCAATACTCAGAAAAAGCTGCCAAATTACAAGGAAGAGGTTGGATGAGGGCAGGTCATCATGTTAGGTAATATATAGGATATGTAGATCTGGAGTCAAGGATGAATTTCATCTTATAATTCATTGTCTTTTATAGAGACAAGGGCATAAGTGACTCTATCATTTCTATCTTCTCACCATAGTGTCAGAGAATTGATGAATTTAAATTCATTGTGAACATAAATGATTTTGGCATTTGTTTTCTGGATAGAAAATATTATCCCAGTAGATACAGAACTTGAATAATAATTTAGCCTGTAGATCCTTTGAACATACAGTGAAGGGTACATTTACGTCTCTATAGTGGCAAAAAAACTGTGAGAATTACACTTAGCTACAGATATATATGGAATAATGGTAGTTTTGAAAGTCGAGACGGAAAATATCACTGTATCGCTGGGAGTCCGATAGGACAAGCTGTGATACTAGTGACATTTTCTGTCGAGACCTTCAACACTACCATTATTGTTTTTAGCTCCCCTGGCTATAAATGCCAGGATGATCTTTTGCCATCACTTTACGTCTGTCATCCTTCAGTCGTCCGTCTGTCCGGTGTAAACTTTTCATTCAAAGATCTTCTCTTAAACTTGACCACAATAGTCCTTGTCCCTTACATAAAAGCTGTTTTTCAGGTCCGTGCAATATCCAAGTTGGCGGCCAGCAGGAAACTCAGTTTTAACATTGGGCCCAAGGGGAAAACACATTCAAAGATCTTCTCCTCTGAAATTACTGGGCCAATTGAAACCAAACATGGTCACAATAGTCCTGGGGTGGTACCTTACAAAAAAGCTGTTTTTCAGGTCCACATGATATCCAAGATGGCTGCCAGCAGGGCAGCGGGGAACATAGTTTTAACATTAGACCCTATGGGAAAACACATTCAAAGATCTTCTTCTGTGAAACTCCTCAGGCAATTTGCACAAAACTTGGTTAAATAGCCCTTTGGTGGTCCCTTACAAAAAAGCTGTTTTTCAGGTCCGCCTGATATCCAAGATGGCAGCCAGCGGGAAACATAGTTTCAACATTGGACTCTATGGGAAAACACATTCAAAGATCTTTTCCTCATAAACTACTGGGCCAATAGGAACCAAACCTGGCCATAATAGTCCTTGGGTGGTCCCTTACAAAAAAGCTGTTTCTCAGGTCCTAACCCTTACCCTAACCCTAAACATAGTTTTAACATTGGACCCTATGGGAAAACACATTCAAAGATCTTCTCCTCTGAAACTACTGGGCCAGTTAAAACCAAACTTGGTCATAATAGTTATGGGTGGTCCCTAACAAAAAAACTGTTTTTCAGGTCTGTGGGATATCCAAGATGGCCACCAGCAGGGAACATAGTTTTAACATTAGGCCCTATGGGAAAACACATTCAAAGATGTTCTTCTCTGAAACTACGCAGCCAATTGGCACCAAACTTGGCCACAATAGTCCTTGGTTAGTCCCTGACCAAAAAGCATTTTTTTAGGTCCGCCCCATATCCAAGATGGCCACCACCAGCGGGAAACATAGTTTTGACATTGGGACCTATGGGAAAACATTTAAATATCTGCTCCTTTGAAACTGATGAGCCAATTGGAACCAAACTTTGCCACAATAGTCCTTGGATGGTCCCCTGCAAAAGAGTGTTTTTCAGGTTTGTGCTTTATCCAACGTTGTGGCCAACAAGGAACTTAGTTTTTACATTATACCCTATGGGAAAACACATTCAGAGATTATCTCTGAAAGTACTGAGCCAATGGAACCAAACTTGGTCAAGATAGTCTTTATGTGGACCTGTGAAAAGAAAAAAGATTTATTTTCAGGTTCCCAATTACCCAAGATTGCTGCCAGCAGAGTACATAGTTTAACATAGGACCCCATGGGGAACACTAACAGAGTTCTTCTCCCCTTAAACAAATGCAGCATATTGGAACTATAGTTTATTATATACATGTATATTGGCTCTTTAACATAAAATGTCTATATTAATCGAGGACCAGGTGAGCTAACCGGGCTCTTGTGAGCCTCTTGTTATCGCCAATGTCGTAAGAGTCATGATGTCATATTCGTGACTTCATTGCCTGATATTTTCTTGTATCAGGTCAGTACGGAGATACTGACAATATCAGTCAGTAAGATCAAAGAGAAAAATGTATATATTGCCGATAAATGTTCATACAAATACATGAAACTCACAACTGACACTAAGAACCCAGAATTCAAATGAAAACCAAATTGAACCAACTCTGAGTTAAACAGTCCTATTGGTTGATTCTTATCTAAAGCTCTGTAACCTTTGAAAAAGATTGTCTTTAATATTGAAATTTTTTCTCTTTTCAGTTATTCTCGCAATGTCATGCATTTACACTGCCCACTACTGACCAGGGGAATAGCTTATTATATGTTAGAATGGCAAATGGTAAGTATAATAATAATAGAGTTACCTCCCTTGTAATACATTTACACTGTTTACCAGAGTCACCTCCCTTGACACTGGATCATGTATTATTATTTACCATATGTATGTAATTAAAGAGTCAAATGTTTCTGACAATTTATTAAGAAGATTTTATCCTTTCTTTAGCTATTCATTTGTTTATGCTTCTGCGATGAAAATTTGGGGAGGGTTGATATGGGCATATTGTTACTATTTGTCTGTTTACCTGTCTGTACAAGTGTTAAGCAGGGGGCATTATATGTTGGGCTGGGTTATGTCATCCTTTAGTTTTTACCAACTCCATCCTGCATTTAAGCATGCAAATGAGAAGATTGATTGACCTTAGAAGAAAATTTGCTGACATTTGCTAGCAAGGTAAAAAAAAAAACAAAACATGCTGCTGACCCTATTTCTGGAATTTGAACTTAACATTTATGATTTATTAACTAATGATGATTATGAGAATTATTTTTATGTTTTACAGGACTTCCCCCATGAAGAAGATGTTAGCTATCTTGCCCATTGTTATCCCTACACATTCACAGATTTAAAAGAAGATTTAGATTCCCTCATCAACGCCCCTGATAGAAAGGAATGTATGAAAAGAGAAGTGCTATGTGAAACTCGTGCCGGAAACAGCTGTTTTCTTGTCACGGTGTCTAATTTTGGTGAGTGATATTTAGTGCTATGTGAAACTCATGCTGGAAACAGTTGTTTTCTTGTTACAGTGTCTAATTTTGGTGAGTGATATTTAGTGCT
>MJUU01020969.1:51427-65397 GCA_002080025.1 Modiolus philippinarum | reverse complement strand
AATTTTGGTGAGTGATATTTAGTGCTATGTGAAACTCATGCCGGAAACAGTTGTTTTCTTGTCACAGCGTCAAATTTTGGTGAGTGATATTTAGTGCTATGTGAAACTCATGCTGGAAACAGTTGTTTTCTTGTTACAGTGTCTAATTTTGGTGAGTGATATTTAGTGCTATGTGAAACTCATGCTGGAAACAGTTGTTTTCTTGTTACAGTTTCTAATTTTGGTGAGTGATATTTAGTGCTCTGTGAAACTCATGCTGGAAACAGTTGTTTTCTTGTTACAGTGTCTAATTTTGGTGAGTGATATTTAGTGCTATGTGAAACTCATGCCGGAAACAGTTGTTTTCTTGTCACAGCATCAAATTTTGGTGAGTGATATTTAGTGCTCTGTGAAACTCATGCTGGAAACAGTTGTTTTCTTGTTACAGTGTCTAATTTTGGTGAGTAATATTTAGTGCCATGTGAAACTCATGCTGGAAACAGATGTTTTCCTCTCACAGTGTCTAATTTTGGTGAGTAATATTTAGCCCTTTTCAATATTCATGCATTTTTTAATGGTCTTCCAGGTATTTTGGTTTGATCTGCACAGAAGTGACATAGGTTGTAAAGGTGGCTATCTACATAACAGAAATTTGCAGTAACTTCAGTATTTTGTCATTATTTTGCAATTTCCTGAATACATTACTAAATATATAATGTATACCAACCCGACATAATCAAGGAAAAATCAAAGGGTTAAAGATTGTACACAAATTGAGACAACAGACTATGAGGAAAAAAAAACAGTAAAACTAGACCAAAATGCCACAAGTGAATTATCAACACAACAATGGGGTATCAGGGCTACAGCAGGGTAAACATCATTGCCAACAAAATGGATTCTTGCCATATAAGGGCAATAAAAAATACCAGCATTTGCTATATCTTCACACAATATTTTTAGCTCTGATATGACGTCCTTTAATTGCCTTGTGTCCATAAACGTGGTAAAATCCGCATATATTTGTTGGTATTGTCATGACGATCGATTGTACTTTTGATAACATCATAGACAGTTTGATGACAGTTTTTGCAGCGTTGACGCATTGAACAAAACGTCATATTTTACTTTGTAAAATGGCTGTTTCACCTATGAATACAAAGACGATTTCATCTTTTCTGCACCCTGTAAGTTTCATATTAGAATCGAAGTAATTCACGGGAGCATGTATATATGTTGATTTTACCACGGGTTTGCCCTTTATGCCTATATTTTACCCCTCGAATACGCTCTGGGTAAAGTATTTGTCATAACGGGCCAACCGTTGGTAAAATCGCCATATATTCATGCTCCCTTGAATTATTTCTTAATGTATTTCTTAATTTATGGGAAAGTTTCATACTGTTGTGACCTCCTTTGTTAGGTTTAAACAGGATCTAATTGTATGTATTTCTGCATTTTTCTTATTTGGTGAATATTTTGATTCAAGGTGCAACAAAAGAAGAACAACATAAAAAGAAATTTGTGGTAGTTACAGCGAGAGTCCATCCTGGCGAGACTCAGTCAAGCTGGATGATGAAAGGACTTTTAGAATATATTACCTCTAGTGACCCTGTCGCTAAAGTAAGTAGTTACCATGGAAACCTATCTAGTCAAGAACATCATGTAATTGTAGAGTTTGCTATGAATTCATCAGAGTAAAAGAATTTAAACTGATGCAGGATCAAAGCAAATAGATTGTTATAATAAAAACTTCTACATCAACTGGTGAAAAAGATTTTTACTCCTGAAAGCTGATACAGGAACCAATGAAATAGATTGTTACAGTTACTGTCATCATTAGGTCGTCCTAAATTAATTATATAGGTGATAATTTGACTTTTGTTGTTTTGCCAGTCATCTCTAGTTTTTGTGGCAGTATTAAGAAATGTCTGCAAATTACAGCCTGCAAGTATGCTAGGTTGTATTGAATTATAGCATTACTTAAGACAAGAGCTGATGGTTCTGAACAAAAATTAATATATAGGTATTTTTTTTTACAGGAACTTCGCAATAGGTTTATATTTAAAATTGTACCTATGCTGAACCCTGACGGTGTTATCGTAGGAAACTACCGTTGTTCGTTAGCTGCTAGAGATTTAAACAGGAATTACAGACATCCGAGAAAGGAGAGTTTCCCTACAGTTTGGCATACAAAGACATTGATAGAGAAAATTCAGGAAAGACATGATGTAAGAGGATTTTTATACTGTTGTCAAATGATGAAAGGATATGGAGTAGATGCAAATTTTACAAAGTGTCTAGATGGTAGAACCAAGCAATATGAGAATTATGTTTTGTGTACATGATACTTTTATTATTACCTTTTGTTACTTTTTCTATTCTCATTAATATTTCTTAAGGTGTCTGCAGGGTATTAATTTCCCATTATAGAATTTTGTCAAATTTTCTGTGTAGAAACATAATTGTATTATTGTTCAAAATGTAAAATAAAATTTTGGGGTCACCGTGCATTTAAGCGCAAAATCTGAAATTGAAAATTTCAGGATTTTACATAGAAATGATAGGGAAAATGATCGTATGAGAGGATAGTTTGAAAAATCTATTATAGAATTTTTTCATACTTTGCATGTGTTTAATTATCATTATGTAGTTTACACATAAAAAATAAAAATTAAGGGTCACCGTTGAAATAAGAGAGAAAAGTTGCAAAATGTTAATTTCTCTAGTGATATCTTTGTTAAAGTATTTTATCAAATTATCTCCCTTGAAAAATTTCTGTGTTCTGTAAGTCCAGCAACAGATTTAAAGGTCATGTGTTTTAGCTCACGTTTTTGTAACGAAAATGTTATAAAAATGATTAAGAATATAAATTTTAAATACATTTGAACTTTTTTTTCATTCTAAATAACTATTTTGTTAAATTTCTTACTAAATGAAACCTAAATGAACAATTATTAGACAAAAATGGCGGAATAATACCACTGAGACACCTTAATGTATTTTGTATCTATATTGCTGCTATATTGTATAATATTTGTTAGTTATATGTACAGAACAAGTGTGTATCTGTATCAGATTTACAATGAAGGGGCGTGGAAATCATCAAGTCCGTCAGGACGAGATGATTTCCACGCCCCTTCATTGTAAACCTGATACAGATAATCACGTGTTCTGTACATGATTTGTGGAATGGTCCAATGAAAAAGCAGCAAGTCGTTAGGTAAAGATATTTTTGGAAATTCTCAGCACGTTGGGTGTTACTTTATTCTCATACAATGAATCACACAAGGACAGACGTTGAATTTTTAGAGCTTTCCAACACAGAAGAAGGGTAGATTTTAAAATGCCGTTGTGAGATTGAAATACTCCAGATAATAAAAGCAGTAAATAATTCTTCTGTTGTAGATTGCCGAAAATACAGGATTGAACATAAACTGTTTTTTTTTCAACAGTAAACAAGTATATGGGTATTCTCGATACATTTGAAACAATGGAAAAGACAAGGGAAACGAACATTGATTATGCCCTGAACATGGATGACAGAAGAGCTCAGTTCAAGATTTAAAAAAAAAATGATAGAAAAAAAAGATATGAACACAAAAGGATAAACTAACTGAACCGTCAACGTTTTCAATAAATAGAGAGAGAGAGTAGCGCCACACTGACATGCACATGCACTAGATGGATAAATTCAGTATGGATTCGAAGGCAGAATGGCGCTAAATATATACTGAGATACGTGTACAAATGTATCTCATTATATGTGGGTAATTGCGGTAATTCAAAAGTAAGGGCATATGCGAAAAGGACTTTCTTGAAGAACAAGGGATTTGGTTGTAAAGTTGAGCAAGCTGGCCATTTTTCAACCCAAATTAGATGAAAATGAATGAAATCAGGACAGTGTTTGTTTTTCCAGTTTTTTTTTTATTACATGCATGACATGTTTTCACAAAAATCTGATGTTGATTTTTTTAATAAAATGTTTCTTTTTCGGAAATTATTTCCTTTAAAAATATATTCTGACCTCCAAAAGTGTACAATGACTGGAGATACAGAGGCGTACAATAACTGGAGTTACAGTCAGTTATTGTACATTTGTGACATTCATTTAAGCTCCTCCCCTTTCCTAAATCAAACTGTATCTTATATATAGTACATTTTACTTCAAAGGAAAAACACAAAACCATTCCACAATGTTGTTTATTGTAGGGAGAGGGCTTTAATTATGTTGTTATAACTTGTGCCTGATCAATTTGCTTTATTTGAGCAATAAAATATGTTTGAAATTGAATATCCTGAATTTCTGGTCAAAATGAATTTTTTACATCAAAGGTACTTGTAAAATAGTAGTCTTAAGTTTGAGGTGCAATTTGATTGTTTGATTGCGATCACTCTGTCCAATAGCGAAGCACTTTTAAATGTTTAAGTATGTGTATGTACTCTTATAAAAATACCCTGTGTCTCTAATTCGATGGTCAAAAGGTGCAAGTATCACCAACTGCATAGAGTTTTTGGCAGGCTGATACAATAGCTGCAGGACTAGTGGTCGTCCAGTTGTAGACTTGTTGAAATAAGATCATTATCTCAAAATTATTACTAAATTATATAGGGTCTGTAAGTCTTGTCAATTTTTGGGACTTCCAGATACATAATCTGTACCCGGAAGTTGCATTTTTATCCGAAAAATATGACGTTTCAAGCAAACAATAATTACATCATAATCCCATTACGTCATGTTTTGGCGGGAGACATTTTCAAATTTGAATTTTATTGCGATTTCTCTGTGTCACATGACGAGACTTACAGACCCTATTGTATACATTCTAAATTTTAGTTTTCTTCTAATATTAGAGTAAGTATTAAAGTACAGTGCACCCTTGTCGTATCACCACCTTTTGGACCAGGGAAAATTTTGGCGACATAATGGGGAAGGGGGGGGGGGCATATTGAGGGAATAAATAACATAGAAAGTATGTAGAATTTAGAAAAATGGACTTTGAAAATGGATGGTGAGGGACCGTCACTAAAGACAGACGGTATAACCAAGGAGCTCTGTATTATGCCTTCAATCATGTGGTAATAAAATGAGTGTGTAAGTTCAAATTGTGATATGAATTTTAAATTTTGATTGGCTACTGATGTTGAGTGTACAATAATTTCAAATTATATTTAAGATTTTGTTATATTGTGACTTACACGGACACAGTCGGAAACACAATGTATTTATGTATGGCAATAATACGTCAGAAGATGATGTCAACGGACTTGGTGCTGCAAAAGCCTTTCTTAATGAGAGATTGTTTGCCTGGTTAATGGCACAGAAGGTAATAAGATTATTATATACATGGCATAGGCCATAAATAATTCCTAGATTCTTGTCCATTTTTTCTCAAAATTTGGGGCGGGTGGGCGAATTTTATTATATATTTTATATCAAATTTTGTGAAAAATGCTGTCATTTTAGAAGAATTTGGCCAAAGATCAGAATAAAATTTTTTTGAGGCGGATGAAAAAAATCTAGACTGGCGGCAATGAGAATTTAGGATATTTTTTTTTATAGCCATAACTGAAGGGAGATAATTCCTTGTTTCATTGGCTAATGGCTCAATAAGATTTTTTGATGCAGGATATAAAGGGAGGGAGAGGAAATGTATAAGTTTACGACTTTCTTTATGAGAGATAGTTTGCATGACTAATGGGAATATAAGGGAAGGGAGATAATCCTTTGTTGCCTTGACTTATGGTAAGACTATAAAAAGTGGTGAATAAACAATGGAAATTTCTTTTAACAATTGTTATAATAAGATTTACTAGGAGTTTCATATATATGTCTCTGATTTAGAAGTTTCATTATGAAATTATGTTCTTAGTACAATTTTAACAAGTATTTTCTGTGAAAAAATGGCATTTGTTTTACAGGCACCAGATAAATTTGCCTTCAAATCTTGTAAATTCAACATCAAGCGGTGCAAAGAGTCGACGGGTCGTGTGGTTATGTGGCGACAGATGAAAATACTCAACAGTTTTACATTAGAGGCAACATTTAGTGGTACTATATTAAACAAGTAAGTAATTTTAGAGGAGTTCTGATAAAAGGTGCCTGATCAGTGGTGCAGTTTTAAGATATGATATCTTCCAGGTGTGATATTCAAATACTTGTGAAATTTCCTCCATTCATCAGATGAGTTAAAAAGGGAAAATATTTTATGGAAAATGTGTCATATTTGTCAGATTTGATATATTATTAATATAAAAGCTTTATTCCATTATTTAAGCAGTAAATCTGACTTTGGGGAAACTTTTTCATAGCTGATGGAATAAATTGTTAAGGGTCAGCTTCTTAAAACCTTTATTATCCCCTCACCCAACATCTCCCCTCACCCAACATCTCCCCTCGTCCAACATCGTATGTTTGAGATGACTTGGTTTAGGTTTTATTTAGGTTTTATTGTCATTTATTGAAATAATGGGCATCAAATACGTATAATGAGATGCAGTTTTTTTTTGGGAATGTACTGATAATTTAAACAAGTATTGAAGGGAACATTTAATCTTGTGGACATGATTGCAATTTTTGTATAGGAAAATGAATTCGAGATTAATTAAATTCAGAACTTTTGTTTTCTTTGCAGAAATGAATTAAGACATTTTAATGTACACGATTTTCAAGACATGGGAAAAGTGTTGTCACAAACGGTGCTGGAGTATCAGAAAACTCAGGAAAATAATGCGTAAGTTTTTATGCTTAGGTTACATTATGTTTATACATGAAAAATTTATACAAATAGGATATTAGCTTTCATGCATCTTTAAATAAGTGGGTGAAGAATAATTGAAATGGAGTGAAAAGAAATAACAATGCTTTTTTAAGTCCAGGTTAAATACTGTGAATTCATTAAATTTTCGTGGGTATCAATTTTCAAGGTTTAAGGAGAATTTGATGTGTCTTGGATTCTTGAATTTGTGGTTTCAGCAGTTCTATCTATCAACACTATGTAAAATATGTCTTTCGTAGGATACTTAAATTCCTGGTTTGACTCGCCTGCAAAAAACAGTGGCCAATTTAGGGGGGCCCCCTCTTAGGTCAAAAAATATTTAAAATTCCTAGGGGTTTTAAAAAAAATTGGGTTCCGGGCTCCCCTTTTGAAAAAAATATTGGTCGGGCCCCTCTTAGCAGAAAGTCTAGATCCGCCACTGAATAATGATGAATCCACAGTATACAGTTGAAAATAGATTACTCAAACAGCCAAAGGATCTGATGAAAGTAGATCAAGCTAGATTGGTGTTCGACATATTGAGGTCAAACTATGTTTAAACTTTATCAAAGAGACAACAGAAAGGTACAAGACATCCATGATGTTATAGCTATTGATTCTATCATTTGAAGTTCATCTGTATAAAGAACTCCTAAATGAGGGTAGTACTAAAAAAAATTAAAAAATAAGAAAAATCTCAAAAAAGGTAAAATTTTCAAAAACTTCTTTGAAATTTAAATCTATGCTTTTACTTTCCAGTTCTTACAGAAAATGTTTAATCTTACCCATGTTTAGGTGAAAATTTAATTCTGATCCATTTTGTCCTTTGTATACTGTGGAAGTACTTTTATTCGTGGACATCAATTTTCATGGTTTTCATAAATACATGTATCACAATTTCATGGGTATTAAGATTTGTGGTTTTGAATTCCATACATGGAAACTCTAGGGAAAAAAATCATTTTGTTGGGAACTTAATTTCGTTGTTTTAGTGAACCACCAAATCCATGAAAATTGGAACCCCACGAACAATAGTACTTAAACAGTATTTGAATTACATTGCACACAAAAATAACCCAGTACTATACTTTAAAAGTAGTAATTTTTGCTTTTTCGCGGTTTACTAAAGACCACAAAAATTAGTACCTGCAATTATCTCAGAAACAATCAGAAGGTACTAATATTTTCCTAAAACCGTGAAAACTGATACCCGCAAACATGCAAGGGTTAAAGAAACTGCAAAAGTTAGCAACCGCGAAAATTTATATGGTTACAGTATTTGAAGTGACAAGTTTTATGTTAAACAAATCGGTATTTGTTTGTGTGTAAATGTGTCAGACACTAAATGGCTGCTAATCATAATCTGCAAATATTTGTAACTTATTCTCTAATTTCCAGCAATTTAATCAATGCATGACTGATGTGATAAAAATATTTCTTGTCTCTAGTGAGAGAACAACTCGCATTGAATTTCTCGCCAATTCTATTCGGAACATCATCCTCGGTGTTTTACATTTTGTCATTAGAGAAACATTTTCTACACCTTAAACACCATTATTATGAAATTTCTCACATCTTGTTAAATAAATTTAAAAATGTTTAAAACCTCAGCAAGCTTCATTTTCAAACATTTGCAAAATTTATTTAACTCAATGTGAGAAATTTCATAATCAACTTGGTTCTCGTTGTAGAAATATAGTTTCCATAACAAGAACTAGTTGATTATGAAATTTGTCACATCGAGTTAAATAAATTTTGCAAATGTTTGAGAGCGAGGCTTGCCGAGCTTTTAAACATTTGAAAATTTATTTAACAAGAATGAGAGAAATTTCATAATTAACATGTTTAAGTTGTGGAAACTGTTTCTCTAATGACTGGACAAAAAACACCGAGGATTGTATTCCATAAATTTGGCGGGAAATGTCACGAAACTTGTTTTCCTCTCTAGAGAGGAGAACAAATGTTTCCACACCGTTCAGGAAATGTGAAAAGTTGAAACTATATTTCTCACACTTGAAAAATATATCTTCAAAGATGTTGAAGGTTGTACTTGTATAATTTTTTTTTTTCTCCAATGGTATGTGAAGTTTAAACCGGTTCTGACCCGTTAGATAAATTTTCATATTCAACATATGTTGAATAAAGCCTCATTCTATTTTTCGCGCTAAATCTATTCAGAATATAATTCTCGGTGTTTATCATTTATCATTAGAGAAAAAGATTACACCACTTTATCCCTATATTACCATATTTTATACACTCCCGATAGTTTTATTTAAAATTTTAGAATGCTTGGCAAGCCTCGCAATTAAATTTTTTATGCCCGCCACAAAGTGGAAGGGGCATTTAGATTTACCGTTGTCAGTACGTCCGTACGTCCAGATGTTAAGTTTTGTGTTTAGGTCCATATATTGGCAACCTCTGGTAGTATTTTGATAATATTACTTCAGTACATGCATCTTGATTAGTACTACCAGATTTACCAACAATTAGGGATCCATGACCTACATTTTACGCTTGAGTGACTTTCGTTAAATTTTGCGTTAAAAGTCCATTTCTCAACAACTATGCATTATACCAATATGAGTACTACCCAAAACATTGACAGTTAGGTGGCTTTGACCTATATTTTACGCTTGAGTGACTTTTGTTAAATTTTTTTTTAAAGTCCATTTCTCAACAACTACGCCTTATACCAATATGATGTTTCATAAAATTAATTGCCTTGATGAATACCACCCAAAACATTGACTGTTAGGTAGCTTTGAACTTTATTTTACGCTTTAGTAACTTTTGTTAAATTTTGCTTTTAAGTCCATTTCTGAACTACTATGCATTATACCAGAATGATGTTTCATCAAATTTATTGCCTTGATGAGTACATTCCCAAATCATTGATAATTGTGTCACCTGCTGTAAGCAGAGTCGACACATAGGGATTTCTATCCGTCGTCTTACGTCGTCGTCGTCATCGTCGTCCTGCGTCGTCTGTCGGTTTTTGAATCCGCAACTCCTTCAAAACAACTTCTCCGATTCAAACCAAACTTTCAGAATATGTTGTTCACTTGGTGTAGTTGTGCACCTGATACTTGGAATTTTGATTTTACAGATTTTAAAGGTTCACGGAGCCAAAATTGCTCATTTGTGAGTCTGTCAGTTTTGAACTCCTTCAAAACCGCTGGTCCAATTCCAACAAAATTTTCAGGATATGTTTTTTTACCTGGTATAGATGTGCACCTGATACTTAGAATTTTGATTTTACGGATTTTAGAGGTTCGTGGAGCCAAATTGCTCATCTGTGGGTCTGTCAGTTTTTGAATCCACAACTCCTTCAAAACTGCTGGTCCAATTCCTACCAAACTTTCAGGATATGTTGTTCACCTGGTTTAGATGTGCATCTGATACTTAGAATTTTGATTTTACAGATTTTAGAGGTTCATGGAGCCAAAATTGCTCATTTGTGGGTCTGTCTGCTTTTGAAACCACAACTCCTTCAAAACTGCTGGTCCAATTCCAACCAAACTTTCAGGATATGTTGTTCACCTGGTGTAGATGTGCACCGGATACTTAGAACTTTGATTTTACAGATTTTAGAGGTTCACAGAGCCAAAGTTGCTCATTTGTTATTCTGCTTAGTTAATCCTCAATTCCATCATAGCTATAAGTCAGATTCCAACTTGCAGGATATGTTGTTCACCTGATCTTGTTGTGCATCTGATATGTAATATTTTGATTTTACAGATTTTAGAGGTTCACTGAGCCAAAATAGCTCATTTGTCAAATTAGTTTGTTAATGTGGTACTTTTTCAGAACTAGAAGTCATATTCCAACCAACCTTTCAGAATTTGTTGATCACTTGATTTAATTGTGTACTTGATACTTAAAATTTTGATTTTAAAGATTATAGAGGTTCACTTTGCCAAAAATGGCTCTTCTGTAGTGCAGGCGACACAAGTGTTCCATGGAACACCCATCAATTTTTAGGTGGTTTTGACCTTTATTTTATGCTTGAGTGACTTTGGTAAAATTTTGCATTTAAGTCAGTTTCTTATCAACTTCACATACTTTCCCAATGTTGTTGCATCAAAATAAATCAACTTGATGAGTGCTATCCAAATCAAGGCCAATTAAGTGTGTTTGACCTACTTTTTACGCTTGAGTGACTTTTGGTAAATTTTGTGTTTTACATACTTTTTTCAACTACACACAGCATCATTATATTACTCATCTTTGTGAGAACTACCCAATTTTAGGAGAATTTGTTGACTTTGACCTCCATTGTATTCTTGAATGACTTTGTTTAATTATAATATAATAATGTTACTTCCTGATGATTCAGTGACCAGGAACTAATTTTTATGCCTTATTGACTTAAGTTATCTATTGTCATAAATTTGTTGGCTGGGCATCTGTGTCTTATAGACACATTCTCTAATAAATTTTACTATCTCTAGTGGATAAAATATGGTAACAAATAGGATCTTGTGGGGTATTCTATATATCAATGAATTACTCCTATCGTTTGTGCCATTTATTTACTTGTATTTAAAGAAGTATTATTATTAAATGAAATTTTGTATTTCAGTAAGAAAAAAAGGTGAGATAAGGGTTGAAAATAACACACACACACTATTGTTATCTACGTATGTAGATACAAATGAATGATGTTCTCCCCTGAGCACTAGCACATAAACATGTATAATAGTGTGAATCTACAACATTTGAACTCGCTCAAACTTTTTTTTTTGGAATTGTCAGCCAGACTTGTCTAAGATTAATCTGCCTTCATATCCAACTCTGATCTGTCTTTGCATTTTTCATATAAAGAAAAGTTTTAATAGAAGGTTTGTAGACTGGATCCAAATTCTTCCTGGTCCTGGGCTGAACATTTCAGTATCTGCTATATGCATATACATTGTATTTA
This sequence comes from Modiolus philippinarum, assembly GCA_002080025.1. Lineage (NCBI taxonomy): Eukaryota > Metazoa > Mollusca > Bivalvia > Mytilida > Modiolidae > Modiolus > Modiolus philippinarum. The sequence continues at coordinate 53,736 of MJUU01020969.1, read as the reverse complement.
TTTGAAAATGTATATGGTAGGTTTTGTCCCTCCTTTTAAGGTGGATCGGTGTTATTCCACCATTTTGTTTTCGTGTTTCTTGCTTTGATAGGTATTTTTCATTGCAGGAATATACTTACATTTTAAAATTTGGACAAATCTTTATAATATTTCGCTTAAAACTCAAATAATAGGCCCTTTAGGACGAAAAATTCAGAAAAGTATTTATACTGCAAAATTCTTTGAAATGAAAATTTTAACAAGGGAGGTAATTTCAAAAAATATTTTACAAAGAAATCACTATGAAAATTTTGATTTTGTGAAATAGTTACATAATAAGGTCAGTGACCCCCATTTTTCTTTTTGTTTTATAAAGTTCAATACAGGAGCTAGCAATATATAAAATTAATCAAAACTGGATGTAACTTGAATAATTTTTAAAAAATGATAATTTCCCTTAACATTTCAACTAAAAATTCCCTATTTTCAGCGCAAGATTGTGAGTTTATATGGTCCGTGACCCTCAATTTTTATTTTATTTTTTGGAAGTTCAATTTTTGAAGTTTAATTCTGCAAACTATTGAAAAATTCTGATGGATTTCGCTTAGTCCCCCGAACCACCTTAATTTCAAACAAGTATAAATCATTGTTTCTACATTTTAGTGGGTTTTAAAAAAGTTAAGAAATTCTACCTGAAATTCTGTTGTAAATAACAAATACCGAAGTAACTGTCAATTTATTTTCTGTATAAGCAAATTTCGACAACTTTTGTCTCATCAGTGCAGATGAAATCAAAACATTTGTAAGTGATAGCAAATGTTTACCAGTTATATTATTGATGATGCTAGTTTGTCTTTTTCCTTTGGTATATAGCATTTGTAACACTTATTAGTTGACACCGAAAAGAATTGATAAAATTGCATTTTGAATATGCACCCCCCATCAAAAAAGTGTAATAAAACCTTCATTGTTGTCAAAATTAAGGTAATGTGGGAAAAATATAAAGCAAAAATCTTATTTGTTTCTAAAAGTATTGAACCAGATGCTTGTCAGAACTTAGTTGAACATATTTTAGCACTTATTAAACCTTAAACTTTTAATTATTTTTTTCAGAAAACAATCTGAAATGGTGTTAGAATTGACACGATATGTTACACAGCAAGTCATGGAGCAGAAAGGTCTGATAGACCGTGCAAAGATACCTAATTTACGTGCCTTGATGAGGGGAGATAACCAGTCTAATGTGGCAAATAACACAATAGGTATGTCTTATCAGGGGAGATAATCAGTCTAATGTGGCTAATAACACAAAAGGTATTCTGATCAGGGGAGATAACCAGTCTAATGTGACCAATAACACAATAGGTATGTCTGATCAGGGGAGGTAACAAGTCTAATGTGGCTAATAACATAATAGGTATGTCTGATCAGGGGAAATAACCAGTCTAATATGGCTAATAACACAAAAGTTATGTCTGATCAGTGGAGGTAACTAGTCTAATGTGGCTAATAACACAATAGGTATGTCTGATCAGGGGAGATAATCAGTCTGATGTGGCTGAAAACACAATAGGTATGACTGATCAGGGGAGATAATCAGTCTAACGGGCTAATAACACAATAGGTATGTCTGATCAGGGGAGGTAACTAGTCTAATGTGGTTAATAACACAATAGGTATGTCTGATCAGGGGAGATAATCAGTCTGATTTGGCTGATAACACAATAGATATGTCTGATCAGGGGAGATAATCAGTCTGATCTGGCTGATAACACAATAGGTATGTCTGATCAGGGGAGATAATCAGTCTGATTTGGCTGATAACACAATAGGTATGTCTGATCAGGGGAGATAATCAGTCTGATTTGGCTGATAACACAATAGGTATTCTGATCAGGGGAGATAACCAGTCTAATGGGACCAATAACACAATAGGTATGTCTGATCAGGGGAGGTAACAAGTCTAATGTGGCTAATAACATAATAGGTATGTCTGATCAGGGGAAATAACCAGTCTAATATGGCTAATAACACAAAAGTTATGTCTGATCAGTGGAGGTAACTAGTCTAATGTGGCTAATAACACAATAGGTATGTCTGATCAGGGGAGATAATCAGTCTGATGTGGCTGAAAACACAATAGGTATGACTGATCAGGGGAGATAATCAGTCTAACGGGCTAATAACACAATAGGTATGTCTGATCAGGGGAGGTAACTAGTCTAATGTGGTTAATAACACAATAGGTATGTCTGATCAGGGGAGATAATTAGTCTGATTTGGCTGATAACACAATAGATATGTCTGATCAGGGGAGATAATCAGTCTGA
>MJUU01020969.1:11603-51184 GCA_002080025.1 Modiolus philippinarum | reverse complement strand
TGGCTGATAACACAATAGGTATGTCTGATCAGGGGAGATAATCAGTCTGATGTGGCTGATAACACAAAAGGTATGTCTGATCAGGGGAGGTAATCAGTCTAGTGTGGCTAATAACACAATAGGTTATTCTGATCAGGGGGAGTTAATCAGTCTAATGTAGCTAATAACACAATAGTTATGTCGGATCAGGGGAAATAACCGTCTAATTTGGCTAATAACACAATAGGTATGTCTGATCAGGTGAAATAACCAGTCTAATTTGGCTAATAACACAATGAGTATGTCTGATCAGGGAAAATAACCTGTCTAATTTGGCTAATAACACAATAGGTATGTCTGATCAGGGGAGGTAATCAGTTTATTGTGGCTTATAACACAATATATAAGTCTGATCAGGGGTACCTTAAATTTGTGACTAGTGTTTACAAGTTAACATTTAATTATTTTCTGACTGAGTATTCAGATTATATGTAATTCATTTCATAACAGGATGTTATTATTTAAATTGCAGTTTTGGATTGTATTAAAAATACCAAAAAATACTGAAGTTGCATAAAAACAGTAAATTTCATCATGCTGTACACATGTTTCAAGGAGTAACCTCTCATCAGTAACATTGAAATCAAATAATATGGAAAGCCATAATCCAAAAGTATTCCAAAAAGAAGTACTCATTCCAAAAATATTGAAATAGGAAACCAAATCCAGTGCCAAGGACATCTACCGAGTGCAATACATGGAATGAAGCATCAGGTTATCCGCTTAAATTGGCAATAATTCATTAGTTTCAGTTAACTTGCTATCCTGTCATACAATAAATCAATCAAAGAATGTGGCTAATAATAACATCTCATGATTTTATAATGCCAAGTTTTCTTACTATTGACTCGATGAGTTTCATGTGGTTGTTCAAGTGTTGTGTTTGTCTTCTATAAGTCTTTTTGTTTTGCAAGGGATGACAGCAATTGTAAGAACAATTTGCCTGTTAATTTTATGTTTGTTGACGATCCCGCATCCATGAGTCATAAAACATGGATGAAGCGTTGTTCGACATCTAGCAATGATTTCCGCTTAAACCAGTGCCATATTGAACTGACTATGAGGTACGAGCATAGCTCATTGTTGAAGGCCTCATGGTGACTTCAAGATGAAGAACAACAATAAAAGCGTCGTTCCATTGCTTGTTTTCGCCATGTATTTGTAGAGACTTTGTCTCATTTGCATTTACTTCATATTATCAATGAAGGGATATGGAGTAAATGCAAATGAGACAAAGTCTCTACAAATACATGGTAAATAAGCAATGGAACAACGCTTTTATTGTTGTTCTTCATCTTGAAGTCGCCATGAGGCCTTCAACAATGAGCTTTACTCATACCTCATAGCAAGTTCAAGACGGCCCCTAGCACCGGTTTGAGCGGAATTCATTGCTAATTGTCGAGCAACGCTACATCCATGCTTTTTTATCCTAATGATCCATGGATTGGATATCCCATTGGATATTGGATATCCATGCATATCCCTTTATTGCTTATTAATAATATACTGATAACTCTTTCAGATTCTGGTATTGAGTCTAGTCATGAAAAACGTTCACCTGAACCAGAAGTCAGCTCCCCGTTACTGAAGGAAGCCATCTTGACTTGTATAGAACACGAAAATTCTCCTGTTATCTATGAAGAAAAGAAAGTGAAGAAATCGAAGAAGTTGGATAAATCACAGAGTAACCTGACACGTAAAGATGTGGATACGTTACTGGACAATGCTTCCATGAAAACAATGGACGGCTGTCTGAAAATCCTGGCACAACTGAATGTTAGAGAAGTGATGCAGGAATCAGAGTATGTATCATGTCCATAATTTCCATAATGCCATACAAAATGTATAGCTTGTAATTAAAGAAAGGATAAGAGTCTTAAATATTGTGTCAGTTTACAATGTACAGTAAAACCTGGTCTTCCGGTCACCTTTGAATAGCGTTAACCTTTTCATAGCGGTTACATTTTTTGCGTCCCTACAGATTTCACTATGTAAATGTACTCCATATAAAGGTCACCTCCTGAATGCTGTCAGCGGTCAGTAAAATTGAGTCGTTTTAGTTTAATTCCTTCCTATAATGGTCATTTCTCAAATTTTGTTTACATCCAAAATATCATTTTCATTTGGAAGCCAGCTAAATCAGAAGTATTCCGTATGTGAAATTTTATTGATTTTTTTCGTAATTAGCTGTTCAGTGTGTAAACAATGAAATCAGGTTTCTTTTAGATGTGTTAATTTTTTGTACAGTTAACGGGACATTCTAATTCCAAAAATTAACAAAAATTTGGAAAATTGGCTCCTTTATATAAAGGTCCTTCTGCTTATAGTGGTCACTTGTCCTGAATCCCCTGAAAGACCTTTATAGACAGGTTTTACTGTACATAAAATAAATGATGACATTGTTCAATGAACGGAAAATTCAAATTCATGTGTACGTTTTGTGTTGCATATTTTTTGGAAAGTTAGGATAAAGATTGTATAATATGTAGGGGTAAAAAAGGTCATATATGTAGTAAAAAAATTACCCCTAACTGAAATATTCTGGATTTTTAATCATTTGCTGAATAAAGTCTCATATAGATGATCTTTTGCAGTTTGCGATTTCCGTGGACATCAGATTAACTGCAAATAATTACTTTCATTCTGCTTTGTATGGAAATAGCAGTATTTGATTGGCTACTAGTACTTCTGATCATTTCCGTCACTGTGTTTTATCAGTCAGTAAAACTACATCAGCACACGACTCCTTGACAACAACAAATGTAAACAAAGATGGAGTAATCTAGACAAAGAAATGTAGCACCATTCACATATTTCATCAAGTTATCATGGGTAAACACTTGCATTCTATTTATGGAATGTAGTTATAAGTATTGAATGTAATTTTTGTAAATTTATTGTTGTGTAAAAGAGTGAACCGTAGCACATTTTTATAGAAGCGCTAGTGCGCTTCATTCAAAATGTGCTATGGTCCACACATTTGCACTCCAATAAAACTAAAAAATATTGCATTTAATTCTTAAATAAAGTGAAACTTAAGACCTGTGTAACTAACTACATGTTGTCCTAAAGTATTTAAAATATTACTCTTCATATTATTTCTTTAATCCGTCAATGTAAATTTAGAAAACATCATTTTGTTTTACAGTTCTAGCGATAGTGACAGTGAATCTGAACCTGAAATGAAGCCTATGGAAACCAAATCAAAGAAAAAGAAACGGAAATCTCGGAAACAGCGGGATAAAGAACAGCAGGATCGGAAAAACGGTTCCGGAGGCTCGGACAAAAAGTCTGAGGAAGTCAGATCTAAATCTTTAACTGTAAGTCTTCGTCAAGTTTTTAGCATGTCTATTTATAACCATAGTCTTCGTCAAGTATTTTTATTTGCATGTTGATTTATTATTGTAGTAGATGCGTGTAACTGTAACTGTAACTGTAGATCAAAAATAATAGATGCTCTCGATCATTTTCTTTAAAGTATTTTATAAATATATGCTTTCCATGGTAACTGAATCTAATGTTTTTAAAATCGTTTAGAGTAAATGGTGCATGGTTTTGAGATAGAAGTGTGTTTTTATTTTGCTTTTTTTAATTTCGGATTGAAGTTAAAACTTAACATTTGTAATTTGTTTACCTTTTAAAACATTGTTAAGGGTTAGCTCCCCTTTATTACAATCCCCCCTTGTTTTATAATTTTGATGAACATACAGGAATTACATTTGTAATTTGTTTACCTTTTAAAACATTGTTAAGAGTGAGCTCCTCTTGTTATAATCCCCCCTTGTTTTATAATTTTGATGAACATACAGGAATTACATTTGTAATTTGTTTACCTTTTAAAACATTGTTAAGGGTTAGCTCCTCTTGTTATATTACCCCCTTGTTTTATAATTTTGATGAACATGCAGGAATTTGTAATTTGTTTACCTTTTAAAACATTGTTAAGGGTTAGCTCCCTTTGTTATATTCCCCCCTTGTTTATGATCTTGATTAACATACAGGGAATTGCTACTCCACGTATATATCCAACTGAGAGATTAGTTCCAGTTGTTCAGGTATAATTTGTATATCTATAATTCCTTGACATGCTGTATGGGTAACATATCCTGGCAATTAATGTTGCATTAATGCCATTTAAAAAAATCCAAGTTTGCTTTAGGGAGTTCTCAGCTTTCAAATACATGTGACATCCTTGAGTATTATCAATCTTTTTGTGCATATATCTGCCTCAAGTCTTATGAAAATTTCTATAAAAGTTTTAATTATTTTGTACAAGTTTCTAAAGCCAAAGAAGAACCATTTAAGGACAGATCAAGAGAAACACTTTCCCTGCCAAAATTTTAATATCAGTAAATTAAAAAAAAATAGCTCAGGGATTTACTTAATTTGATCTACATACATAGCTTTCAAATCTTGACAAATATTTTGAATTAATGACACTCATACTGAACTAAGATTTAGAATTTTATGTGAATATTGATGCATTAAATGTACATCCCTTAATTTATGCCCACTTCAGGCAGTAACCATGTTTTTCACCAAAAATTCATTACATACAAAAATAAATTTTCTAGTTTCATAATGTATAAGGGTACTTTGCCTGTCTATGATCGGGATAAATATTCCACCAGCATGTCATGGATTTGGTTATTGGGACATTTCTGTACTAAAATCAAAGGTTTAGGGTTATAATTATATGTTGTTAAAGCCACATAAAATTCTCACAAAGTTACATATATAAAATATAATTGAATGTAGCTATACTTATTTGTATTTTTGGGATTATTTTTTTTCTGTTATTTTGTTTCAGACAAAAATTTGAAATTATTAAAATTAGGTTGCTGTTTAATGTTGTAATTTGGCCTAAAAGGTTCTTATGAGGAACACCATTTTTCAGTATTTTTTCAATTATAATGATTTGATACTGAAAATATATGAAGAAATTCAAAAGGAAAAAAAATAACAAAAAATATGTATCTTACTATTTTTATTTCTTTAAATAAACTTCTTCTTTAACAAAACAGTAATGTATTTTTTTTCTTTGAATAGAAAATTATTTATTTCACAGAGTTCTTTTTTCTGACTACTTCCTTAGTAAAATTCATGTGAAAAACAAATGAAAATCTTTCTTGACTTTCTTTGGTTTGAAAAAACTGTATGTACACTTGGGATCGGAAAACATATATGGCCATGGACCAGAATTACACTATATATTGTCACTAAATACAGTACACACACAAAGTGTTATAAACTGCCTTTGTTGGTACATAAAAATCTTTTTAGGTACTTGATGAAGCTGTGAGACTTTTCAAAAATACTATAAATTAAATGAAATAATTAAATAAAAAAAAATGTATTTTTACTTTGATTAAAACACAATGTGTGTACTGTATCTGGCAATGTTTTTTTTGTTACTGTGGAAGTACTTTTATTCGTGGACATCAATTTTCGTGGTTTTGATAAATATAACTATTTCGTGGGCACTTAAATTCGTGGTTTTGAATTTTACACATTAAACTCTATGCAAAAAAGACATTTCGTTGGGATCTTAATTTCGTGGTTTAAGAGAACCACGAAATCCACGAAAATTGGAACCCCACGAAAAATAGTACTTTCACAGTATATACCAATTTTTATCAAATATTTTGATTTCTTTAATTTGGCTGATATGTTATATGTATTGCATTTTATATTGTGATTACATGTACTTTTAGTTGTATCAAGATTCCAGAGTTATTTCCCCTTTTTTGAAGTTATGAGATTATCTTAATGAGTTAGAGAGACAATCTTTTTGTGGCTTTGAATCAGAAAAAAATTGGAAAACTTCATTTTCATCTAAATTGATAAGAAAGTTAATTCAGCCTGTCTGGAAATCTTGCAGAAAGCTTAAGTCAAAGGGAGATAACTCAGTAATTATTTTGATCTCTCTACATAGTAGTACTGTTGAATGTCTTTGTTTTGAAATTCTTTGATGGACCTGTTGGGATGGCTAATTGAAAGACTAAGGAAGGGGAAAATTAAATGATAATGCAAAGATTTCATTAATTTTAATTTTTCCATTTTTGCATTTGGTTTTCAAATATTAAGCATTAAAAGAATTAGATTAATATTTGCATCAATTTGATATTATTTAAATGGTTTGAACTTACAGGGCCTATTTTTGAATTTTAAAGATACTGCTTTAGTAGGGTAGGATCTATGTTCATATCATGTTTCCAGTCAGATTATTATTCCTTGTCATCCAATCAAATTATAATTCCATGTCACCCAATCAAGTTATAATTCCATGACATCCAATCAAATTATAATTCCATTTCACCCAATTAAATTATAATTCCATGTCATCCAATCAAATAACAAATTCATTGCATCCAGTCAAATTACAATTCCATGTCATCCAATCAAAGTATAATTCCTTGTCATCCAATCAATTGATAATTCCATGTCATGCTATCAAATTACAATTCCATTGCACCAAATCAAATTACAGTCCCATTGCATCCAATCAAATTATATTTTTGTGTCATCCAATCAAATTACAATTACATATCAAATCAAATTACAATTCCATTTCATCAAATCAAATTATAATTCCATTTCATTCAATCAAATGGTAATTCCATGTCATTTAATCAAATAACAATTCCATTACATCCAATCAAATTACAATTCCATTTCATCCAATCAAATTCATCCAATCAAATTACATTTATGTATCATATGATTACTTTCATTGCATCCAATCAGATTTTAATTCAATTTCATCCAATCAAATGATGATTCCATGTCATCCAATCAAATGATAATTCCACGTCAATAACAATTCCATTGTATCAAATCTAATTATTATTCCAATTTATCCAAGCAAACTATATTTCTGTGTCATCCAATCCCTTGAGAATTCAGTGTCATCCAATCAAATTATATTTCCATTTCATCCAATGAAATGGTAATTCCATGTCATGCTATCCAATGATAATTCAGTGTCATCCAATGAAATTATATTTCTATGTCAACCAATTACATGAAAATTCTGTGTCATCTCTTTAAAATGATAATCTGATGCCATCCAATCAAATTGAAATTATAAGACATCTGATCAGATTTCTTAGTTTGTTATCCAATCAATTAAGTATTTGGTATTGCCTAATTTAATTTTGAAATCAGGATCAGCTATCACACAAGTTTTATGATCAGGGGGACACATAATAAGAAATTGTACATAAAAAAATTCAATTTAATATACAATAAAAAGATATATTTTATTGATACTTTTGTGGCTGTAAGGAGGAAAGAGACGTAATTGTTATGTTGAAGTACATTTTGTTTTTGCCTCCCTTGGTCAAGTGGAGGTAATTAAAAAAGAGACAATTAAAGGGAAATAATATTAATTCTCCTCACACTACCATTTTATCTGATTTTCATTGTATATATTTATTAATTTAGTTGCTAATATCCTGCTTATTAATGTGAATTCCCCTCTTTTTTATTTTCATCTTTGAACTTGCATGCTGTCCTGGATATTGACCTTTTACCTTTGAACTCCTAACATCAGGCATTACCTAATATAACTGCATGCTCAGATTTGAATGACAGAGATAAAGGGGACAAAAATCTTCCAAAACAGGTAAGAAAAATGTATTTGGATTATCTCCTCTTATTTAGGGGACAAAACTCTTCCAAACAGGTAAGATAAATATATTTGGATGAACTCCTAAATTAAGGGGACAAACATCTTCCAAATCAGGTAAGAAAAATGTATTATGATTGATTCCTCTTACAAAGGGGACACAACTGCCCAAACATGTGAGAAAATGTATTTGAATTATCTCCTCTTATAAAAAGCAGGAAAAAGTATCTCCATAAATGAATTCAAGAGGTCAAATAAGCAAAAGAGCTTCCACAACAGGGTAAAGGTGATGGAGTCTTTTTTAAGGGTTCTATTTAAGCTGGATGTTGAAAAGAAGTCGCCAACAAATTAAGCAAGATTGTTAATATGAATATCAATTCATCATTCAAGATTAATTAATCTTAAAATAGAAACAAATATTGATATGAGTATCTATTCATCATTTAAGATTTTATTAATCTTGCACAAAACAAATGGGCCTGCATGTTCAATGTTTAGAAATTTATATATGTGTGCACTTAATGCTCGAGATATATTAGAAGGGGAGATAACTGGAATGGATTTATGGTGACACATTACAATTGTCTCCCCTATCAACAATTTTATATGATTTCACTTATAATAAACTTAACAATTGTTTTGTTTCATCACTTGCATGTTGTGTATACTGAGCATGCTGAAATAACCACCAATTACATCATCACATCTTTGCTTCACCATCACTGTATCTATTGTATAGATTTTTCTAGTCATGTTATTAGATATTTAAGGATGGTCACTTTTCAAGTTTATTATATATCAAGGTTTTAAAATTATTAATTTTATTTATTAGAACAATGGTCTTGTATCATTTTAAGCAAAAAATATTGATAGGTCAGTGTGGCTGTTTTTGAGATATAAGCTCCTGAAATTTTGGCGGGAAACCGAAATCCTCTAGATTTTTCATTTACTTTGCATTACAGCAATAAACCTTTCAAGTGCAATGAATTAATATCAAGAATTTCATCACATTTTGTCATAAGCCTATTAAAGATGTATGCAATCATATTTTGAAAAGAAAAGTAGGGGGTCAGTGTGAAAATTTTCTGATGCATAATGGTGGATAAAGTAAAATAGTTCTGAAAGTTAGAGGCAACTTTGAAAACCTGAGGAGTGACCATCCTTTAAAAGGAATTATGAATAATACTATAGAGTGTCTCGGAAAATAGTATTTTAAAAATACTAAAATCTTAATGAAGACTGAGAATATATGTATGAGCTTAATTACAAAATACTGAGGTTACTGTTACAGTTAAGGTAAATTGTCATGAGATTAATGCCAGAGGAAATTAAAAATATTTATGGTTGAACAAAAAGGAAAAATTCTAAGTAGTTTTTAGTTTCATTGATTTACTTAAATAAATATAGATTACACCACAAGAATCCATTCATTAACATATTTAATCCACTAGAGATAGTTAAATTTAAAAAATTTTAAATGCGAGGCTTGCCGAGCATTTTAAAATTTTTCAAATTTAACTTTCGAGAGTGGATAGAATATGTGGTAATAATTGGGATAAAGTGGTGTAATCTTTTTCTCTAATGATAAATGATAAACACAGAGAATTGTATTCCAAATAGATTTGGCAGGTAATAGCACAGGGCTTTATTCAACACACGTTGAATATTTATCAATTATGGACTTTTTACGAAGTCAATATGTTAAATATGGACCTGTTAGGTTTATATTGACCGAGGACGAAGTCAGAGGTCAATATATTCCTAACAGGTCCATATTTAACATATTGACATAGTAAAAAGTCCATCATTTTTATATTACATATGTAGTTTTATGGAATCTCATTACATTTTTGTGGAGGACAATTTTGTCAATACAATTTAAATTTAATTAGAAAAAGAACCTTTATCTGAAGGCGCGTGTGGATCTGCCATCATCTAAAATGGGTTACATGAGTGCTCGTGGGATATATAAATGCCGACATTTCTCTTATATTTGCAAATAAAAAACAAACAAGTAAGCCTTTTTATTAGCGTGTTTACGTGAAATGTACAATAAAACAAACATGTGACAACTGTTAAATATATTTTTCATTAATTTCAGTGGTTGCTCTGTAAAAAGCATTTTAATATCCCCTTTAATTTCCCCGGCGGAAACTCCTAATTAATGTGTACAGCGTTTTCCAATATTTTTTTAAAATGTTTTTTTTTCATAAGACCTTTCTCAGTGAAAAACTACAGTCTAAAAGTCCAACCACACATATAGCGTCAATAAAACTAAAAATAGAAACATAGCGTCAATATACTTAAAAATAGAAACATAGCGTCAATATACCTAAAATTAGAAACAACGCTGAAATATACTAAATATTCTTAAAATCACGTGAGTATATTAGCCAATGAAATTAATAGGAACTTATACCATATGTAATATAAGAATTTATCTTACGGTTCAAAACCAGTTTAAACTGGACATATCATTAGAGAAAATTGGATATCATACTGAATTTTATTGAATCAGTGCCAAATTAGAAGGGGTAAAATAGATTGCGATGGAGTGTGCGCAGAAATTGTAGGTTATAGATAAATGGGTTGGTATCAACCGTGAAGATAGATTTGACATTTTGTTCTGGTTTGGAGTAGAAAATAGATAAATGGGTTGGTATCAACAATGAAGATAAATTTGACATTTTGTTGTGGTTCAGAGTGTAGATTTATAGATTCAAATGTCATGTGGTTACAGTGTTTGTTTGTAGATCATGTTGCGCCATATCAATATCCCTTATTTTGTTAACATGGCATAGTTAATTTGCTCCAACTATAGAAAATATTTTTCATTTTTGCACTACCGAATGTACAAAGAAAATATTTTTCATTTTTGCACTACCGAATGTACAAACTAGTATTTTTTTTATTATTGTTTCCAGTATACCATTCAATAATTAAATCTAAAAAAAATTACTGTTTTTTTTGTGGTTTTTTTATGTTTTGTTTTTCAAGGAATTAGAAATTCTAAGAAAGGGATAATAAGAGTTATGTTCCTTGATAATTGAAGGGAGGTAATTATGGTTGTACCTTACAATATAGAATCTGTTGAGAAAAAAAATAGATTAATATTATAAAGTTAGATTCTTATGCTAATTTTAGGTCTATCAGGGAGCCCTAGTCTTAAGAAGGGCAAAGGTTGGTACCCATAACCGTGTTGTTGTGCATTTAGATATAAATATTAGAATTTTGATTTTGCTTGATACCAAATATATAATTCCTGTTTTTTTAAAGAGATTTAAAAACTGCATGCATTAAAATTAACTAAATTAACTTCAATTAAGTGTTGAATGAATGAAATTTGAACAATAATTGTGTAATGTTTTACTTTTTAACTGAAGACAGTAATCTAGAAATTGTGGATATGTTTAACACATAGTAACACTATTATGAAATTTTTGATAACATGATATAAGAGAAAACACAGAAAATACTTTTATTGTTATTATTTTTTGAGTTTAAGGATTTAATTGTTAGATTAGTTTTGAATTGAATTACCCAGCTTTTGATCCCCTTTGGTTTTATTTTTTCATAATTTAAAGTATTATAATGCTAAAGATGTTTTATTTTAGTTTTTTTTTCATTTAGTGTTTTATGTAGCCATATATATATATATATTATAGCATTTTTTGCTTTAAATTTTTTAGTTATAATTTATTTGCTTACCTGAGTCTTTTTATGAACAACTTTAAGAGTCAAACAAAACTAGATAAGTACAATATCTTATTTAGGGAATAAAATTGTCTATATTTTGATGAATAAAAGGATATGGAGTAAATGCACATGAGACAAAGTCTCTACAAATACATGGTAAAAAACAAGCAAAGGAACAATGCTTTTATTGATGTTCTTCATCTTGAAGTCACCATGAGTCTTTTATTCTTATAATAAAGATACTAAAATATGGATTGTAATGTAATGTTTTAATGTTTCTTATGTATGACTCTAGCTAGGCAATGATTAGAATATTTTTATATTTTTGTATGGCAGATGGAATTGTTTTGCATAAGTTGAGCGCCAGTGAAAATGAAATGCCAGTATTTTAGCCAAATAATTGAGGCATGATACAATTTTCAATGCTGACCTGTTGCCATCTAAAGTGGTCAGATGTTTCAATTAAGCTTATATTTATATAACTCGAGATAAATGCAATATGGATTGTTACCTAGTCTTTGACATATCTGCTTGGTAATATCAACCAGAGATGTCCACGTCAGACTAGGGTAAGGCTGATGGTTTGACAACCAGGTAGATATAAAGATTGCCGACGCAAGCTCCCAATAAAATATTTATCAGGGTTTTTAAAAGATATAAAATTTGGAAAGCAAGGCGCATAAAGGAGTATCAATCTGGAAGGCCAGGGGCATAAAGGGTGATCAGTCTTAAAGGCAAGGGGCATAAAGGAGTATCAGTCTGTTAGGCCAGGGGTATAAAGGAGTATCAGTCTGGAAAGCCAGGTGCATAAAGGGTGATCAGTCTGAAAGGCCAGGGGCATAAAGGGTGATCAGTCTTGAAGATTAGGGGCATGAAGGGTTATCAGTCTTGAAGGAGTTATCAGTCTGGGAGGCCAGGTTGATAAAGGGTTATCAGTCTGGAAGGCTAAGATGTAAATGGTTATCAGTCTGGCCTTCCAGACTGATTACCATTAAACATCTTGGCCTTTATCAGTCAGGAAGGCAAAACTTAAATGGTTATCAATCTGGAAGGCAAGGCTGATAAAGGGTTGTTGGGCTGGAAGACCAGGCTGATAAAAGGTTATCAGTCTGGAATGCCAAGATGGTTAAGAGTTTTTAGTCTGGACTACCAAGCTGGTAAAGAGTTTTCAGTCTGGAAGGCCAGACTGATAAAATGTAATCATTCAGGCTTATAAAGGGTTTTCGGTCTGGAATGAAAAGATGATAAAGCGTTATCAGGTTTGAATGCCAGGCTGATGGAAAGTTATTGGGCTTGATGGCCAGGCTTATAAAGGTTTAGTAACCCAGAAAGGCCATTATTGTTTTACTCTAAGCTAAATTACCAATGAAAAATTATTAAATACATCAGTGTTGGATGAGATATATTACAATGTTCCTATCTTTACCAATTTAAATTAATTTTACTGGTGTCATTTTATGTTCTTTTAATAATTTGATAGCTGTCTATCAGAAGGAATCCACAGGCTAACGTAAAACCAATAAAAAAACACAGACCATCATCTCTACCTCTACCTGTCGCTAAATTGTGTGAGGAAGTAAAACAACAGAATGCAGTAAGAAATTCAGTAGGAATAGGGGTACTTTGGAGGTCTATTGGTGGTTCAATTAACACTTTCTTCCCTGTCAAAAATCCTTTACATTGATATTAAGACAATGGTTCTTGTAGTTTAGACAAATAAAAACAAATGTTTATCACATAGTAAGTAAGAATTGTTTCCCTTTTTTTTATGAAAGGGAGTTAATCCATTTGTTTTCTCCTGGAAATAGTATAAATCAATAACCAGTCATTGTGGGGTATAGATAAGTTACCAATCACTGTAGTGTTTACAAATTAGTTGACCAATCATTGTAAAGTATTTACAGATCAGTTAATCAATCACTGTGGATTTTAGTAAATCAGTTAACCAATCGTGGTTGAGTATTTATAAATCAGTCAACCAATCATTGCTTGATCTCTCATAAAGTTTCCAATATAATTAGAACTCTTTATAAATCAGTTATATAATCACTGGAGCTCTTCTTGAATCAGTTAACTTTGACCAATCATTGTTGACTCTTAAAAATCAGCTAACTGATCATAATGAACTTTTTATAAAACAACGGCAGTAGAATACCGAAGGAACAAAGGAAGGAAATCCACAAACATCGAAGTCCAAAGTCATGGCCAAAACGAGAACACAGAAAACAATAGCGCCAGACACAAAACAATGATGTTAGACAGACACAAAGCACAGAAATAGAAATTACAACATTCAAAACAAAGGCACTCACAGTGTGAACTCCAGTGAAACTGAGAGTGACATTATTTTCTTTAGATATGCAGTAATAACCAATCATTGTTTTGATTTTTCATAAATCAATATAACAACTATTTTTATTAATTTATTAATATTGCAGTATTGGTAACCCGTCATTGTTATTATTGAAAAGGAAAAATGAAAGGATATGGAGTAAATGTACATGTGACAAAAACGCACACGATACATAGAGCACTCCAGTTTTAAGGACAGGGCTTTTATTCCTGTCTACATCTTGATGTCATCCGAGGGTCTTCAACAAGAGGTGAACAATATTCACCCCCTCAAGCGAGGTAAGAAGGCCTCTAGCATGCACATAAGCGGTATTCTTGACAAAAACTATATCAAGGCCACACCCTTGCTCCCCACCTGCCATGGAGTGCCATGGGTGATGCTCAGGGTTATCCAGCTTACAAGAAGAGAATAAAAATGTCGAGGAACATGGATCACAGCTAAAATATGTCACATTATGAAATGTTTATTGTTAATTCATATTCATATTCATATTCTTTATTAACTTTGAACATCATACAGTTCATCAGTATACAATTGCTAATATATTATAGTGATTGTACAGCATAAACGTGAATTATTAAGAAACAGCATAAGTACGTCAGAAAATTATGAACAAATAAATTTTCAGCCTTGCTTATACCACATTATTTCTAGCTTTAAAAGCTAAATGTAATTAATCATCAGGCAATCATAAATTAGTTAACTAGTCATTTTTTAAAATAATTTAACCAACCATTATTGTAATTCTTAATTTAATTAGTTTATAAAACATTAAGCAATCAATATTAATTTTAATAAATCATAAAACCACTCATTCTTTACTATTTTATAAAATTTTATAAGCAAATAAAGGAAATGGAGTAAACATGAGTAAACCAATCATTGATGAAATTCGTTAAAAATAATTTTGTTTATTTTTTTAAATCAGAAAACAAATAATAAAAAATAATCAGTTATTGTTGATAATTATGAATCAAATTAGATGATCACAATCCAAAGTATGATTCATTGTTTGCACTTTTGGCCAATCATTTCATCTAAACAAATTTTTAAATCAAATTTTGATATTTTTTTTTACAAGCATAATAGTTAGATGCATAATGACTCAATAATGGCAACTAATAACTAACCTAGGGAAATTATACATACATAACTTATTGCAATTATGCATTGCTAACTTTCAGTATATACTCAAGGTAGTAGACCTAGCTTAAGGGAGATAGCTCTTTAAATCAGTAAAACGTTTGAAATAGTCAGTTTCATCAATTCGTTTTAAGCATTGATGAGAAAAAGAATTAAAATCATCTATGTTTCTTAGAAGCTTAAGACTACCTTGATAAAAAAGATTCAAACAAACATACAAATGATTTTTAAGAGTTATGTCCCTTAACCTAGGTCTAACCTATTAATTACTTTTGTATAATACTGTTAAACCCTGTATAGATAACCTCACTATAGTGCTGTCATTTGAAGAACAAAGTTTTTAAAGGAAATGACAAGAAAAAGTTCATGTATTATCAACAATAGAAAAATGTAAAGTAGTGAAATTAAGAGAGAGAGGGCTTAAGAAAGAGGACAATATAATGAGGTTTTATTGAGTAATATAATGTCACTACAAAAAGAGGAGGCAGTGGATATGAAATAAACCTGTACATTGTGTTTTTGCAATTCGCCTGATATATTGTAAAATATTATTCATTTGTTGAAGTTGCATTAATTTTGTTTTAACATGATGCTGTTGTGTTTTATGTATGTATGAGGTCTAGGTTTGATTTCATTTTAGAAAGAAAATATTTTTTTCATTTTTTTCCATCAGACAACAACAAGTTTTGAAAAATTTATGAGATCACAGAAGAAAGAGCCACATTTTGTCAGTAAATATGAAGGTAGAAGAAATGGTGGCATTCCTTGTTTTGCTGAGGAAAGAAGTATAGAACGAGCACAGAAGGTATTTAGATTTAGATATTTGTTGGGCACATCAATGTTTTGAATGTTTTGAATGTGTCCTGAAGTAATCTTTTTGTCTGTCTATTTGTTCATCTGTCTTAAGGGGGTACAAGTGTCAGATTTCAGAACATTCTATATCCTCGGGTTTTATCCATTCAAACAGTGCTAAAATTTTTTGCACATGGATCACATTTTCTTGGTCTTAAGTCTCATAAGTCACTTTAAAGTGCATAAAATAGACTGTGTATAAAATTTAATGAACTTCCAATTATAATTTCCTATATTTAAAGGCCTATAAACATCTCATGCAAATTGAAGGAAAACTCTAGAGAGATCTGTTTGCCGCCAAAATTTTGACGTCTTATATCTCAAAAATTCCAACATGGATTTTCAAAATTTTTTGCTCAAGTTGTTCAATTAGTAGTGCTCTTCAAAACAAAAGGTCAGAATTTTAATTCTAATGACAAAATTTCTGACACTTGTACTCCCTTAAGTATTGCCATCTATTAGAATTCGAGAAAATGGTAAAAAAAAAGTAATCAATAAATATTAATGAAGTAAGAAAAGAAATACAAGCTAAACATGGAATGTAGAAGTACCAAAAATATCACATCATATTTAATAAACAACGAAAGGATATGGAGTAAATGTACATGACACAATGTCTCTACAAATACATTGTAAGACCATTGCATTTGAACAACGCTTTATTGTTCTTCATCTTGGAAGTCATCACAAGGCCTTCAATAATAAGCTTTCCTCATACATTTGAACAATATATCTGGATTTTTTTTTTGCGTGTGTCTAATTTTCACTATGTTCGTGGTATGCAATCATATGCGAATTTTAGCCTCCACGTAAATTTAAGTGCCCATTAAAATGCATTACATCGAGTATAAAACGCGAATTATAAACTTAGCGAGTTTTTGGCTGGCCTGTTTTACACCAAAATCCAAACAAAAGCTGATGCGAAAAAAACCTGATATATGGTACTTCATAGTAAGTTTAAGATGGCCCAAACAACACTTTAAATAGAGCGGAATTAATTGCTAAGAATCCTTTAACAATTAGCCTTTTAAGAATATAGCTACCTGACTGATACAAAAGTAATGAATCATTAAAAACATAATTGACCTATTCCTGATAGACAAACAGAGGCTGATATAACCACAACATTTTATTAAAACACCATTCAATGATTAATTATTTAACCCGCATACAATACACTAGTAATTAAAGGATTACTTGACTAAAAATAAATTCAAATGTCTGATAGTTTCCTCTTCTGTCTATCAGATTTAATTTGATGATTTGCAGCTAAAATGAACATGGTCATGTAGAGGGTCCTTAAAAACAAATTAATCTTTCTTGCAACAAGGATATCAAAATTTTCAAAATATTGCACACCACTGACAATGGGATATGAATAACAAAAATACCGAAGTAACTGTTAATTTATTTTCTGATTGAGAGATTTATATTGGAGATAGGTAGTATTTAATTTTCCTCAAAATTTGAACAGTAAAGTAAGTGAGAACCAACTTATACTGTCAGTCTAAAACAAATAAGGCACTGGCTAGAATTACCTGGAAAAGTAATCCTAATAAAAATAATTATTGTTACCTGAGACCGGAACAGAGACTAATTATGGAACCATCACCGGATATGGATACGGACCTGTTTTAAATGAAGTAACAATAATTTCTATCCTTATTGTTACCTTGAGTTATTGTTACCTGATATTTATTCGTACTAAGTTACCATGACACTTATGTAAAATGGGTAAAAAGAAATATTGTTTCAAATTAAGAAATGTACATACATAGAAAATTAAATGGAAAAAAGTAAATAAATGTTGATATCCTATACATAAATACGAGTTTTGTCCTTCTATATAAATCGCAACTGGTTCTGATTTGAAAAGATCTCACTCTTATTATATGAAAACATTGCGTCCTACATGTCAGAGAGGGCAGTGGATTTTTTTATTGGGGAAAATTCGATCCTTTGACAAATTTGAAAATAAAAGGAGGTGTTACCAGGGCACAAAATAGTATGTGATGGCTGTTACGTGTGTTGGACTAAAAAAATCCATCAAAAATCAACATAGTGGATGTGCAGGGAATGCCATAAGATCTAAAAAAAATAATCTGAGGTATATTTTGTATTGATCGCATTTAATACTGGTTAGTTACTTTTTGTAGCAAATAAATTTGTAATTGTGTTGAATTCCTTTTGTCAGGTAACAATAACGCCAGGTAACAATAAGGATGAAAATTATTGTTACTTCATTTAAAACAGGTCCGTAACCGGTGAAGGTTCCATAATTAGTCTCTGTTCCGGTCTCAGGTAACAATAATTATTTTTATTAGGATTACTTTTCCAGTTAAATCCAGGTAATCGTAGCCAGTTCGAACAAATAATCCAAGGACAATGGCAACATTGGAAACAACAAAGAAACAAAAGACATAACATGGGTACGACACAGAAAAGAAAATGAAGACATACACACATACAAACAACATGGACCCAATAAGAAACCATGCGTGAGACCAGGTGAACCGGTAGAGTAAGCATCTCCTGTTTCTTATATGACATCCATCATGTTAAACATATCAACTCCAGTAGCAAGTCAATCCGGTAGACGAAAAACAAAATTAGTTGTAAAGAGAAAGATCTGTTGTCATCTGGGAAATATATATCCAATAGTCATATTATTTCCAAGTATTACTGCTTTTTGTTTACTTATTTTGTGATACCATTTTTAGAGAATGGCCGATATGAAGAAAAGAACAGAAGAAGACAAACAAAGAGAAATGGCCTTCTTTGTAAGTTGTGTTTATAGTTCAATAGAATAAAGATAAGATATACAAAGGGTAAATCTTTTATATAAAGAAACATGATTATAAAGTATGCCAGATACATTTTTTACAAATACTCCAAAGTGTTTTGTTTTTTTTTTTATATTTAGAAGCAAAGATAAGTTATTAGTTTCGTAGTTGCCGAACAACAATGCAAATAAAACATCGCTCACTATTAGTTGAATTAGTTTTAGAAGAAAATTTTATTATATTCAAAAATCTGATTTGTATTAGAATAAAATTATTCTGAAAGATAGGAAGTGTTCTTTTAGAATTTTGTTAGAATGAGGATTATCTTGTTTCTTCGTAGTAGAATAAGAATTATACAGCAAATTTGTACCTTATAACTGTAATTTTAATTTAAGTAAATTATAATTTCAATATTTGAATATTTTCTTAGTCATATGACCAAATGATGGATTTTATAAATCGTCAGAGACTCCCACCACCACCATTATTTGAAAAGAGAGTAGGTGCCTATATCTAACCCATTGTGTTGAAGTAACACAGGGTGTTGGGTTACATATATAAATCCAAATTAACTCTAGTTTATTTCATTGTAATTTATGAATGTTTCATCTAATGATATCTTTTGTATTTTCATTTACATCCTTCAACATTTCATGATATGTCTTTATTTTCATATAAAACCCTTAAAGGATCAAAATTTCTTCCTTACCACTTATTTCCAAGCTTTCAAACCTTTAAGAAAATAATTTTCATGTTGGCTATCGTGATTTTATTACATTGAATAAGATTTTTTACATAGAAATATTTTTATTAGCTATATATTTCTTTTACAACACTGGCTTGATTGCTGCAATTTTCAAAATTTGCCCCACAAAGTAAGCTCCTCTCTGGGAGATATAGAGTTAGTTTTGTTGTAATTCTTAATTACTCATTCTTGTTTATTTCACCATCCATTTCTAGTGGACCCTGATTGTCTTCATTCCCTATTTCTAGTGAGCCCTGGTTGCTGCTTCCTCGTTTTTTGGTGGCAGTGAAAATTTAACCAGTGCACTGTTTTTTTACCATTGTAGCTCATATATTTCTCCTTGAATATAAAGCAAGGATTGGTCAATTTTAAAGTCTCATTGTATACTCTTATCAAAAATTCTTTACTTATTCATTTGATTTCATACATGATTTTCTGTTTTTAATTTGTATGATAATTAACAGTGGGATAAAATAGAACTTACAATTAAAAAAATCTTTGTATATTTATGTCATAGATAATTTAATGCTTTTTACAGAAGAATGAGCTGGAATTTGAATTGTGATACATCATATTTTCGTGAAAACCTTTCTTATTGGTACTTTATCCAATTGACTTTCCAAACCTTGTACAATCATTAATTAAGATATTAAGAATATCAGTTAAAATGTATTGATAAGGACAGTTTCAAGGTACTCTGTAATTACTGCATCATCCATAAAGGATGAGTGGCAATAAGACCCATATTTGGCCCAAAAAAATCAAGTTGTTTAAAATAGTGTGATATTTATGGGAAATATTAACTATTACATCTGGCTACAAAGAAAACATATAGTAATATGAATTCCTTTCATTTTGACGTTATTGTGACATCACAAGGAGCCGTCTTTTTGAAAGAAAATCAGAAAATCTGCAATTTTGAATGTTCTCAAAGCAAATTTTCTTTAAGTGAACATGGGGCACATGCAATCAACAACTTCAAACTTTCAGAAATGATGTATTTCACCATTTTACACATTTTGACTAAATATGAAGTTGTTATTCAGATGTGCCCATATTTTTCAAAGCACAAAAATGTGCAAAACACAGCAAATATCTATGAAATTCTGACTATTTCCAAAAATATAGCTTTTGAGTTAACTGATTATCATGAGAATCAAACTGATATGGAAAAAAGCTTTATCATTTTCATAAAGCCCTATATTTGTTCAATGTTTCAGGAACATAAGACGTCTGTTTGTATAGTTTTAATTTCATGGTAAATCTTGGGCCAAAAATGGGTCTTACTGCCACTCATCCTTTCAAAATATCATACAAAAAAGATAATATCTCATGACACAAAGAACAAATTTTTGTATATTAATTGATGGTAGCAGCTTTTGATATTACATGGCTTAATATAAAACTTACAATGTGAAAAAAAAACATTAATGATAATGTGTCTGCAACTGTTTACTTAGTTTATCAAGTTATGTATGCTGAGAGCAACAATTTTTACATCTCAATTTTGTGGAAAATTTTATATTGTTCCTTCTTCTGAAATCCTAAGATTGTAATAAGTAGGGAACAAGCATTAAATTGTCACTTTTGCAAAAAGCTGATATTTGTGTTTGAAAAAAATGAGTATTATGAAGGAATAATAGAGAAATAAACTTTTGGAATAAATTATTTTATCCATTCAAATTTGTTGCATTTACTTTTAAAAGAACTTTCTATTGTGTATAGGTATTTTAGGTGCATTTCTGAAAGTTACTAGACTTTTTTGGGTATTTAAATGACTTGTGTTCCTTCTATTTGAAATTTGATGTCAATTCTGGGTCTTCAGTAATATTATACTGCCAATAATTCATTTTCCATTTAAAATTATATTGTATTCTTACCACAGACCCCTGAACCTAAACTCCAGGTAATAAAAAAATAAGGTGTTTCACTGGTCAGTTACAATTTCTGATAATCCCAGTAGGTCTTCACCCTTTTTGTCAGAAATGTAAAGTTTTTAAAAATGCATATGTCAAATATAACGAAATAAATGATTACCTTACCTTTATGCCAAGTACTGAACATAGAATTTTGTTACCCCTTCAACTTAACTGTTCTGGATATGCATGTAAATGCTTAAAAAATGAAAAAAATAGAATAGACATGTAAATATTAATTTAAAATATGGATGAAAACAGATATGACCAGCAAACACCCTAAATGTTTTGATTAACGTGTGGTGCAGAATTTGTTGCTTGATGTATGAGTACTGGTATAATCTTGGTGTTGTATTTTCTCACGTCAACGTGTTGTTTGTCTGTAAAAATATACCAAAACTTGAATTCACTGACACATTAAATGTTAATATTGATAATGTTTGTTTGAACACTGATTATGCATGCTATGGTAGACAGGACCAGGTTTTCTTTTTATTCTAACAGTATTGTTTAATGAAAGATAAAGAAATATGGTCTGGGTTATAGTAGGAATAAGGTTAAAAAATTCATTTGAAAAGCTAATTTTGGTTTGAGAGATATACCAAGCATAAATTCTCACTCAACATCGTTCATTGTACAGACTTAATATATTTTTTTCCTGTTTAATATGATAAATTTGCCAAGATGTCGGAAATATAAATAAAAAATTATATTAAATTGTAAAAAAAGGTCATATAAACAAATACTCGAGAGGTGATAACAATAAATATCTGGTACCAAACATTTCGTGTAAATTTAATGTTAAATTCACAAAAGTTACATCGAAAAATGGTATTGTTTTTAATCAAGAACAAAATTAACACTTCAGAAATAAGGAACAACAATAAAACATTTCCATAACAATTTAAGTCAAATTTAGTATAGCAGATGACCAATTCAACATCTTTAGCACCAAAATTCAACATAAAAGTACTGATGTTCTTTGAAAGTATAGAGCAATGAATTATGCATTATGAAAAATCAAATTTGGAACAGATTATAAATGAAAAGTTGAAAAAATCTTAAAAGAGTATTTTTAGACCCACTTGGTAATATCCAGAATCAAGGTCAATATTTGTAAAATATTTTACAACGGACAAGTATTATTTCTTGATCATTCTTATCATTCTTTCTTCAGTTGTATTATCCTAGCAATACATTTTTAATCTTAGTTAAACAATTTATATATATTGGATTTTATAGCATGCATGTGCCTTTACAACACATCCTGTTTTAAGTGATTTCACTTTAAGAATTACTACCCTGTACGGTCACTTTTACAGCAATTTTCCTATTACTGAATGCACTCACAATAGAAAATTTAGTAGCTCTCCAGGTAGTTACAATAGGTTTCTCAATAGAAGTTTGACCATCAAGGTGGAAAGGTCACATAGCCATTCATTGTATTTGTCCTGGATATGGGCCAATTTGCCTGGTGTCAATTTCAACAGGAAACAAGTCAAGTTCACCCAAACTTGTTTTTAATATTGAAATAGCCAATCAAGAATAAAAATGTATTTTTTTTCAAGGTAAGAAATCACACATTTCTATCATTACTATTTAAATTTCGTCTATATCCCATCTCTTTGTTTGTTCCAATACCTAATAATAGTTCGAATGTACTTTATCTCTTTGGGTGAAATCAACATTAGGTAAATTGGCACACTCCCAACTACATGTATGAATAGATATTTGGTGACCTTTCTACCTTGAAGGACAAACTGCTATTGAAAAACCTATTTAATTACCTGGAGAGCTACCAAAAATCCTATTGAAACTGCATTCAGTAATAGGAAAATTGCTGTAAATAATAATCAGACATTTTCAGATAGTATACTACATGTATATATTTGGATAATAATATATGGGTGTATAGCAGTGTAAATTCATTTGAATAATAAGGTTTTAGTGTTGTATATAATTAAAATGGTGTAGATACTTTGTATAAATATGACATTGTTAATTAAGTTTTAAACCAATATAAAACTGATAAAACAAAAGTTATCTAGATAATTCAATAAAGAGTTGTTTCAATAGAAATTGCATTTAAACATGAATTATTTCTGTATCAGTTTTAAACAATTTTATAAATATATTTATGCATTTCCTTTCATAACATAACACTGTCGTATTTACAAAGTTGTGGTATAAAGATATTTTGTGACCTTTCTTTTATTCTAGACAATCAAAATTATTTCTAACAGTTTTGATTTTGAAAATAGAGAAATGGACCACAAAAATATATATTAGGTTGAGTGAAAAAGAGTGAGTGAAAGAAAGGTTCGCAAATATAAAATTATTTTGGCTAGTGTGTCATTAATTATTGATATAACCTTCAACTAATGGTAGGAAAAATCACATACTAGTAGTTGAAAATAGAATATGATAATTTAAGAATATATTTTATTCTTTGTTTTGTAAGTTTCACTGGAAGAAAAATGCTGAGTGGTGAAGTTGAAATAAGATTTCAAAATATTGTTAGATGGAGTACAAGGACATGTACCCTATTGACTTTCAAAACATATCTTATTCTGGGAAAATAAATGAAAAGGTACATGTTAGGGCAACTACATTTTAATGGGACTTTGATTATCTCTAAAATTAATGCGAATTCTTCACAATTATAGATATAAGAAGTTCTTCTCTGAAAGTTTTTGATTGATTGATCACATTGTAGAAGCTTTTTTTTTCTTGGATTTTTTGTATATACATTGAAACCTGTCAGATAGGACACCTAAGTACTCTGAAAAATCCTGTGAAATCTGACATAATTTTTGGTCTACATGACAGATTTAAAATTCTAGGGAAATTTTTTTTGTTTTGGCATCTTGTATAATCAAACACCTTTGTCAGGCAATGGATGACAGTGTTTGTAAGAGTACTTTGCCCAATTTGTTATGCTTGTTGACGATCCCTCATCCATTACCAAAAGTCAAGGCACATGGATATAGCGTTGTTCAACATCTAACAGGTGAATTCCGCTTAAACCTGTGCTAGGGGCCGTCTTGAACTAACTGTGAGGTCTGAGTGTATGCTCTTTGTTGAAGGCCTCATGGTGACTTCAATATGAAGAACAACAAAGAAAGTGTTATTCCATTAGGTTAATGTTTCGTTGTATTTATAGGGATTTTGTCCTATGTACATTTACTCAATATCCCTTTATTTGTTCATACATGTTTTTTATCCCAAAGTGAATCGGCTTAGACATGTTCCAGTGTATTTTTTTTAATCTTGAAAAAAAAAACTGTGCCTATCATTAGTTGAGTGTTAGTATTAATTGCTAGTGTGATGATTTAGATTAGCTCTTTATATTTCTGCTTTGTTCTAATCTGCTGTAGTGTAATGAGGATGACGGATTGTATAGTTACCCACATCAAATTATGTCAATACGACGATCGCTAACACAAGATGATTTAAAACATCGTCTACAGGTGGCGCTGCATGAGGGAACTTCTAATATTGCTCAAACTCTAGTAGGGCTTAATGTTCGAACAACATATACACATGCAGGTAAGCATATGGTTACTATGGTAACTACTTTGTGAGTATTTTTCTACATTAAATTATTTAGATATATTTGAATGGCTGAAAATTTGAATTCAAAATGAAAACTCTGCATGGCGAGTATAAATATTAATAAGGCTCATTAAAGCTCATAAGACTTTGTGTTAATTGTTTTTATTGTATCAACTCTATATAAAACTTGAATTGAATTTGATATGGATTGAAACTATAGAATTGACTTAAAAATTGAAAGAAATCAAGACATTGGTTGCAGTTGAAAATAAATTCGTTGTTTGCATTTTGAATTCAAATTTTCTTCCAACTTTTAAATCGGAGCATGCAATTATATTTACTCAATTTCTCTAAATCTGCATTATTTTATCTTTTTTTTCTTTCTTGTGCATCTCTAAAAGAGTTCAGACAACGAATTTCCTGAGCAAGTTCAAGCACGTCTACCTAGACGTATAATAACTGTACAACAGAACATTCCAAGGGCGTTAACTCCTCCGCCTGCCAGAAGGAGCTATCCTTTTGCAATATGTGAGGGTGTGCCCACTTTAGAAGAAACATTATCACAGATTCGTCCACCAAAAGATCCTTTCGAGAATTGTGAGTCAGAAATGTCTCTGTGGAGTTTGGCAGTTAAATGTTGTATATACGCAGAGTGAACTAACACCAAGCCAGATGTTGTGTGTGTGTGCTAGTCATAGTATGTTTTGTTCTGTCTACATTTCCAGACCTGTAAATCCTTTATCCCAATTCAGAATCAACCCAAGAAGAATTGGTACAAGTTCATGTCTACATTTCTCAACTATAAACCTTCCCAATCGAAGGTTGTCATTTTCATGTTTATGTTGTGATGATTATGTTATGTTTTACGCCTCTTCAAACGGTTGAAGTAATTTTATTTATTCACATGCCTGTTTCAACAACTTTTACATCATCGGTGCATATAAAATTAAAGCACAATCTAATGATATTTGAGGGGGGCAATAAGGATAAACCAAATTGTCTTTTTTGTATGCTGTATAAACTTCGAAAGACAAATGCTGTAGTTTGGAATGTTTGTTGATAAAATATATAAACAGGCAATTTGGAAGTGTTGTGGATGAAATCTTTTCTCCCAAAAGTCACTTTCAGACTACCAAATCTGATACAGAAAACAAGGAAACCTTTACAAAAAGAGAATTAATCTTATTTGTATCGTTTTAACCACTACGAAACTGTCATTGAAAGGAACAATATTAAGAATTGTAGATTTTTGGAAAAGAGTGAAGAAACCAGTATTCAGTGGAAGCTCTAAATGCTAAAAATAAAATCAGGAGCCCAAATCATGAAAACAAACCTTGCTTTCATAAAGTCCAGTTGAATTTTCCACAGCTCTTATTGCAGACAACTGATTGACAATAGATCCTTTATTGACGGCGAGGGCTAATGTTAGTTATTGTATAATGTATAGATGTCTAGTCCTCTCATATGTTGTCTTGGGTATAACTGATTTTTCTGTGTTCTGCTTGAAAAATAATTAGTTGTCTTTACAACAAGACATTTTTCAAAATATTAACAGTGGGCTCTGGTTTTCATATTTCAACTCAGGAGTTTGTTTCGAGTTGCTATCTAACTTGTATTTGTATACAGATATCATTATGTATATAAATCAACCTTGACAAACCTACAAATAGAGAGCACCTTGGCTTTGTCGGTAGGAGAATCAAAACTATGTATATTCAAGGACAAACAACTCATTGATTTAATAATGGGTACTTCTTTTCTGGCCATTTGTAGCTCGCCGGGACGAATGTCCGGAGAGCTATTGTCGTACCCCCGGTGTCGATGTCGTCAGCGTCGTCAGCAAAACTTTAACCTGGCTCGTGGAATTGAGACTTGAATAGCTAGGATGTTGATATTTGGTATGGGACTTCCTTGTGATGAGAGCTTTCTTTTGGTACTATACTTGTAGACATTTTGACCTTGATCTTGCCCTTAAGGCAATTTTTAAAAAAAAACTTTAACCTTGCCTCTAGAAGGTAGGCTTTAAGTTGTAGGGTGTTCATATTTGGTATGTAACTTCCTTATGAGGAGAGCTTTCTTCTGGTACCATACTTGTAGACATTTTGACCTTGACCTTGCCCTGAGGGCAATTTTCAAAAAACTTTAACCTTGCCTCTAGAATGTAGGCTTTTAGTGGTAGGGTGTTTATATTTGGTATGTAACTGCCTTATGATGAGAGCTTTCTTCTGGTGCCATACTTGTAGACATTTTGACCTTGACCTTGCCTCTAGAAGGTAGGCTTTTAGTGGTAGGGTGTTTACATTTTGTATGTAACTTCCTTATGATGAGAGCCTTCTCATGGTATCATATTTGTAGACATTTTGACCTTGACCTTGCCCTGAGGGCAATTTTTTTAAAACTTTAACTTTGCTTCTAGAATTAAGTTTTTTAGTGGTAGGGTCTTCATATTTGGTATGTGACGTTCTTTTGATGAGAGCTTTCTAATGGTACCATATTTGTAGACATTTTGACCTTGACCTTGTTCTGAGGGCAATTTTTAAAAAACTTTAACTTTGTTTCTAGAATTAAGTTGTTTAGTGATAGGGTGTTTATATTTGATATGTGACTTTCTTGTGAAGAAAGCTTTCTATTTCTTTCGAATTTATTTTGCATAGAGGTTACTGGAATCCCTGGCGAGCTATGTTGTCTTCTGACAACTCTTGTTGGATTATGGCTTTCCATATTATTTGACTCTCATACTGCAAATTACAGGTAACTCGTTGAAACACTTGTACAGCATAAAAAAATTTACTCTTTATTATGCAACTTGGGTATTTTTTAACACAAGTCACATAAAAAAAATTAACATTTTATTACTGGGGACTATACTCGTACACCACAAATAAGGGGAATTAATTGTTGTCTGATGTCTGCAACGATTTCTTGTACTTGAACTTGGCGTATTACTTTTGTATACTCATCTATAATACTCTTAGCTTTATCTGTTCAGTAATGGTTTATTGAGATTCTAAAAATAATGTTAGAATAAGTAGATTAGAATGAATTTAATTTTTATGTCCCCCAAACGAAGTTTGGGAGACATATTGTGTTTACTCCGTTTCTTATTAAGTCTCCCAAACGAAGTTTGGGGAGACTTATTGTTTTTACTCAATTCTTATTATTCTTCTTCTTGTCTTTCCGCCTCAAAATTTGTCCACGCATTTTCTCAGAGACTGTTGGCTGGATCTTGAGCAAACTTCATGGGTTGATGGACCCCCATGTGAGGATTTGCAATCCGGTCTTGGAATTTTCAAAATGGCACCGGTTGCCATGGAAACGACAAAAAAAGGCGGGAAAATCAAAATGCTCCGAATTGGATGAAAATTTACAGGAAGGTTGCTTAGGACATGGGGAATAGGTTTCCGGTGTCCCAAGAATTCAAAATGGCACCCGTTGCCATGGAAACGGCAAAAAGGGCGGGAAAATCAAAGTGCTCAGAATTGGATGAAAATTTATAGGAAGGTTGTTTAAGACATGAGGAATTTGTTTCTGGTCTCCAAGACTTCGAAATGGCAACCGTTGCCATGGAAACAGAAAAATGGCGGGAAAATTGAAAGTGCTCAGAATTGATTGAAAATCAACAGGTTGCTTACGATGTGTGGAAGTGATTTTTAGCCCAGATTTCTGATTTGGGAGTTCGTTTGGGAGACTTTTGTATCAGCATCCTGATACCATTATAAATTTTTACTATTAAGTCTCCCAAACGAAGTTTGGGGAGACTTATTGTTTTTTTATTATTTGTTTTTTTTTCTTCTTCTTTCTTCCGCTCAATTCTTGTCCGACACGTTTCTCAGAAACTATTGGTCCAAACTTTATGAAACTTCACAGGAATGTTGGCCTATATGAGTAGATGTGCAGAAACCTCTCAAAATTTTCAAAATGGTCGCCGTTGCCATGGAAACGGAAAAAGGGCGGGAAAATTCAAAGTGCTCAGAATTGGATGAAATTTTACAGGAAGGTTTAATTTTTATGTCCCCCAAACGAAGTTTGGGAGACATATTGTGTTTACTCCGTTTCTTCTTCTTCTTCTTATTATTATTATTTGTTTTTTTCTTCTTCTTTCTTCCGCTCAATTCTTGTCCGACACGTTTCTCAGAAACTATTGGTCCAAACTTTATGAAACTTCACAGGAATGTTGGCCTATATGAGTAGATGTGCAGAAACCTTTCAAAATTTTCAAAATGCCCTCCGTTGCCATGGAAACGGGAAAAAGGCGGGAAAATTCAAAGTGCTCAGAATTGGATGAAATTTTACAGGAAGGTTGCCTAGCATGCATAGAATTGATTTTGGTCTTGAAATTTTCAAAATGGCGACCGTTGCCATGGAAATGGAAAAAAGGTGGGAACATTTAAAATGCTCCAAATTGGATGAAAGTTTACGGGAAGGTTACCTGACATGTGTAGCAATGATTTTAAGCCTCAAAATTTTTTTATAAGATGACTTCTATTGCCATGGAAATGGAAAAAGGCAGGACAATTCAAAATGGTTCAATTGGATGAAATTTTACCGATAGTTATCTGACGTGTAGTTATTAATGTTAAGTCTTAGAAATCTCATAGATGCTGCTGTTGCTTTGGAAACTGTGGAAAACATTAACAATGTTCGTTTGGGGGACATTTGTAACGCTCTGCGTTACAATAAGCAATATTTTTTATTAAAAGTATTAGAAACTAATTCGCTTATGGTGTACATATAATTAATGTACAATTATGTCATGTTTACTTTTTTGTTATATAATCAGTAAATTAATTATGTTTTGTTACTATTTCTTTTTGGTTTCAAGTTGCTTTTTCTTTAGGCCCACAACTTTTTTATGTCGCCTGCACATGTAGTCAGCGTTGTTGATGCCCACTTTTTCTTCACACTTTTCTCAGCAACTACAACACACAGCCCCTTGAAATTCCGTATGTGACTTAAGTATGATATGTCCCAGATTGCGCTTATTAATTCCAGACTATTCGGACATTTACTTACCGTTTTCATTTTGGAATATTTTCATCAAATACTGACAATAGTAAAAATTTTCATAACTCTTTTCTCAACAACTATAAAGCACAGCCACATGTAATTTTGTATGTGATTTAATTGTGTGGTCCCATATTGCACTTACCGATTCCAGGTCTTCAGCTAAAACTGTCAATGGTAAAAAAATATTACACGTTTCTCAGCAACTACAAGTCACAACTACT
Source organism: Modiolus philippinarum (assembly GCA_002080025.1). Classification (NCBI taxonomy): domain Eukaryota; kingdom Metazoa; phylum Mollusca; class Bivalvia; order Mytilida; family Modiolidae; genus Modiolus; species Modiolus philippinarum. The sequence goes on along the minus strand of MJUU01020969.1, from coordinate 21,244 downwards.
TCAAATTTTGTATAGGACTTTAGTTTAGGGTCCTTAATAATATTGCACTTACAGATTCCAGGTCTGTAGGGCATCTTCTCTCTGTTTACCAATTGAAAAATTTGAGTTTATGAGATTAAATTTGACAAGGGCAGTGCAGGCGACACACATCTTCCATGGAAGACTCGCAATTTATCTTTTTATACCCCGCCACACGTAAGGGCGAGGTATTATGTGATACCCCAAGTCGTGTGTCCGTCCGTCCGTCCGTCCGTCCGTCCGTGTGTCCGTCCGTCCGTCCATCCCCTGAAGGTTTCTGACTGATAACTTGTGAACGAAATAACATAAGGTCTTCAAACTTGGTATGTAACGTCTTTACCACAAAACTCAGGCCAAGTTTGATTTTGGGTTCAGAGGTCTAAGGGGTTCTGGAGTTATGCCCTTGAAACTTTGAAATTTTGCGAATTTTAGGGTTTCCGACTGATAACTTGTGAATGAAATAATGTATTGTCTTCAAACTTGGTATGTATCTTGTATACCACAAAACTCAGGCCAAGTTCGATTTTGGGTTCAGAGGTCCAAGGGGTTCTTGAGTTATGCCCTTTGAAACTTTGAAATTTTGCGAATTTTAGGGTTTCCGACTGATAATTGTGAATGAAATAATATATTGTCTTCAAACTTGGTATGTATCTTGTATACCACAAAACTCAGGCCAAGTATGATTTTTGGTTCAGACGTCCAAGGGGTTCTGGAGTTATGCCCCTTGAAACTTTGAAATTTTGTGGAACGTGGCGGGGTATCATGTAATGCACCATTACTATTTTTTAAATTCATTTTAGGGATTTTTTTTTGCAGTGCCTATATCTCGATATTTTATTATGCAATTGACTCGATGACTAGATATGTTATGATTGTCTTCTATGAGTACTTTATTGACGGCAACGCGTGACAGCGGTTGTTAGAACACTTTGACAGTTATGTTTTTTACAACCCTGCATCCATGAGAATAAAGAACATGGAAGTAGTGTTACTCAACATTTTGCAATGAATTCTATTCAAACCAGTGCTAGGGGCCATCTCGAACTTACTTTAAGGTGTGATTAAAGCTCATTGCTTAAGACCTCATGGTGACTTCAAGATGAAGAACAACAATAAAAGAAATGTTTCATTGCTTGGTATTACCATATATTTGTAGAGACTTTGTCCCATGTGCAGATACAACTCTGTTCAGTAATTTTGTTATTACCCTCAGCCATATCCTTCATTGTTGATTGTTGAGGGAGCATGAGCCTCAAAAACAATGATGAACTTAGGTTTTATCCTTTCAAATAGGATTAAATATTGGAACACATGGATCATATTTTCTTGGTCAAAATTACTTTCAAATACACAAAAGAACAATGTACATAATTTTATCAACTTCCAAATTTTAAAGCATGTAAGCAGCTATTGGAAAAAGAAGGAAAACTGAAGAGAGAGCGGTTTCCTACAAATTTTGATATTAAAAAAAAAATAAGTTAAATAACATCATCAGTGTTGCTTTGATATCTTGGTGATGTATTTTATAGTTCACATGTATATTCAGCGGGAAAATAAGATATATCACTGTTTTTGTCATTTTTGGTGTACTAATAACAAAAAGGGAAAAAAATTACAGTACATAACAAATTGGCAATTCTATTGCTTTTAAATTTATTGAAACTAATTTTGAAATGTATGTTGAAGTGGTTTAAAAAGAACAATAATTTGCTAATAATTGAATATGTCGTAATTACAAGGAAGTAAAAAATAGCAATGCTTACACTTTGTGAATTCTATGATATATATTATCACATTGTTTTGTTATATTTTTCCAGATGCTTTTAAGGATATCAATTCTTCCATTCCATCACTACCTCAGGCAAGGGATATCAGGTATTATAAATAAACAAATTAATTAATAGTTTGTACATATATAATACTAATACTTGTATCATTGTATGGTAAACCCAGTCAGGAAAACCTATAGAGTGTGCTTTGAACGGGTCAATTCCAGGCATAGTTGTTCACACGCCACATGTATTCGGGAAGAGCATTTGGATGCTATAGCTTTGCTGATTTTTACAATGCTATGAATATGAGTTAATATTTCAAAGCATGTGGTCGACACCTTCTGTAGATATTTGCCAACTTTAGATTTCTAGTGAAAAACTTAAAATGTGTATGGGTTGTGTTTTCTTGTGGATAATGTGACAAGGCTCTTAATTTATCAGTTAGGCGTGGCCTTTGACTACAAGTCTCACTTTCTCTGTATGTATATATAATAATTTTAAAAGTTAACATGTAGTTTTTATCGTTTTTACGTATTAAGAAGCTTCATTCAGTTATATTCTGTGTTTATTAACAGACAGTATGTGTTGCTAATTAATCTGATATTTTATTTTGTATATTCTTCTGTATCTCTTGTTCAGTTACTTGTTTTTTTACTCCTCCTGTAAAAATTGAAAATAGTTATTTCTCTTCGTTCTATAAAAATTGCAGTAAAAATGCTTTCGCTTATATTTTGAAAACCATTATACATGCCTTGTGATATTTAAAGGTGAAAATATTCAAAAATTTGAGGGCTCAATATATAATAAAGGTCCAGATGATTGGAGGGCGAAATAATCAATAAGATCAAAGTAAATGGCCAGATTTTATCACTATGCTTTGAATAGGATCCACAAAAACAAAGTATTTAACAATTCAGAAAATTTCATTATCAGAACTGTATACTTCTGAAAACTTTCTGATTGTCAAACAAAGTAAACCAATCTTTTGAAAGACCTTTTGAAGTCAAAATTACAGGAGGGGAGAAATAATTGTATATTTTTTGCATGTTTGTATTGTTTTTACTAACATTGCTTGCAGTACTGATGACGGGAGTGAAAGTGAGGCTGATTTTTCTACATCAACATTATCTCTTGCGGCCAGAAATAACCCATACGTACATCAAGATGCAGTGCATTTACAAATGCTTCCATTAGACGTAAACCAAAAAAAGTCTTACAGGTATACGGAAATGTTACTCCCTGTTTCATGCACACACAAAGCGATATATGTATTATTTTTTGTTCTTGCATTGAGTGCTTACCTGTGAGCACCTGAATTTAACTGTCAACACATTCTCTGCTGCTTAACAGATAAAACCCCCTATTTTATTTAAAAGGACTGAAAAAAATTAATGGCAGGTGCTTACTGCAATTAATATCACTGAGAAAGAAGCGCAACACAAGCACTGTATTGGGTTCTACATTCACTTTTGTGTGTTCATAGATTGGAAGCTTGATTTGAAATTTGCACTTATGCACTAGTATGGGTTGTCACCGCCTCGGCACATTAGAAATGCAGCAAGGCAGATGGTTGAATTAAGAATAAAAATGTTAGATCAATTTGGTCTTTTTCACCTTCAAATTAAAAAATTCTGTACGGTGTACTATTTCACTAGCAAAGCAACAATAAAAATATTGTCTTTGTTTGTTGTACCCTGTATAGATAACACAGTACTAGTTTACTTTCCATAGGTGGCAGAAGTAACATTTAAAGAAAATTTACTAATATTTAAATCAAGGACCCAATGTGAAGTCATATCAACATTGTTGAAGAACACTTTAATATCGTTTAAAATATGATCGACCAATTCCCTTTCAAGTTATATCTAGTCAAAAACCCACTGTGTTTTCACTTCAAGTTATCTTGTTAGTTATTTCGATTTTTATCTGTTTCAATCCCTATGCATTCATTTAAAAAATTATTAACTAACTTCTGCTGAAGTTGTGCTATTTTCTTTGTTTTCTGAATTTTTCTTCAAATTACCTATGCCTTTAACAAAAGTACTTTATTAGATCTTTTAAAATGTTAATAATTAGTTGATATTTAATACCTGTATAGTTTGTTAAAAAATACTATCAGCAAGAGAGTTCAAATTTTGTTTCGTTTTCATAGTAGGTGCTTTGTTTTATTGTGTTGTCTTACATGAGAAATGGTGAATAATAACGGGAGTTACTCATTGAAACATATGTACACATAAAATTGTTAACATATGTGTTATGGTCTCATGTTCATTTACTCCATATCCTTTCGTGAAATACAAAAACAAAATTTACTGTTTTTATGCAACTTGTGTATTTTTTGTATTTTGAAACCTTTGGTCCGATGCCAATGCCTGTTGCTAGAGGTCCTCGAGGGTTTTCACCAGCCTAATAGTCAGACTTGTCCGACATGAAAAATATACCTTGCGGTTTATAGAAATTTAATGTTTTATCAAAATTCTAACCAATAAAAAATGCTGATGCTTCATTCCGTGTATTGCACTCCATGGGTGTCCTTGGTACTAGATTTGGCCTATATTTTGTGGTATGAAGTACTTCTTTTTTGCTACATTTGGATTATGACTTTCAATATCATTTGAATTTAATGCTGCTAATGAGAGGTTACTCCTTGAAATACGTGTACAGCGTAATGAAATTTAATGGATTTATTTTGGCAATATGGGTATTTTTATACGACCGCAAAAAAAAAAATTTTGAGGTCGTATATTGGTATGATACTGGCGTCGTCGTCGTCATCGGCGTCTATAGACTTCATTTCCGTGCGATAACTTCAGTTCTAGTTGATCAATCCTTATGAAATTTTAACATTATGTTGCTTATCATAAAAGGAAGGTTGGGATTGGTTTTGGGTATTGTGGCCCTGCCGGTTTTTTTAAAGGGGCCAAAAAAGGGGGCCAAATTAGGTGTTTTCATATATATTTGGCTGAAGAATATTTATTATTTATTGGATTTCGTTGGGGTTTCTTTCAGTGTGATCCTAAGGAAATTTCTAATCGGGAGTATGTCACTGGATTTCATGTAACATGTACTGTTAATGAGATAAATGGGTCCCAAAAGGGGGAAATCTCAAAAATCTATTTTTTTCATTTTTTTTTCCGATTTTGATGCAGGTTTTTCATTAGATTCCTTATGAAAAATTAACATAGTGCTCAACTTTTATATTTTTGGTAACTTGTTTCCTTTCCGAGCTATGAGGGGCCAAACGGGGCCAAAATTGATAATTTGCTGATCATCTGAAATTTTTATTTTTCATCGGATTTCGATGGGATTTTTTTCTTGGAATTCCTCTTGATATAAGCTTTCAGAGGCACTTAACAGATTTTGCGTAGCTCTTACCGTTTCCAAGCTACAAGGGGTCAAAGGGCCAAAATTGCAAATTTTCTAAATATGTGAAATCTTTATTTTTCATCGGATTTCGATGGGATTTTTTTCTTTGAATTCCTCTTGATATAAGCTTTCAGAATATGTCAACAGATTTTGCGTAGCTCTTACCGTTTTCGAGCTACAAGGGGTCAAAGGGGCCAAAATTGCAAATTTTCAAATTATGTGAAATCTTTATTTTTCATCGGATTTTGATGGGATTTTTTTCTTTGAATTCCTCTTGATATAAGCTTTCAGTAATTTGTCAACGGATTTTGCGTAGCTCTTACCATTTTTCGAGCTACAAGGTGTCAAAGGGGCCTAAATTGCAAATTTTTTAAATATGTGAAATCTTTATTTTTCATCGGATTTCAATGGATTTTTTTCCTTGGATTCCTCTTGATGTATGCTTTCAGTAGTATGGCAGCGGATTTTGCGTAGCTCTTACTGTTTTCGGGCTACAAGGGGTCAAAATTGTCATTTTTCGAAATATTTGAAATCCGTATTATTCATCGGATTTCGATCAGATATTTTTCTTTGGGTTCTTCTTGATATAAGCTTTCAGTAGTAAGTCAACAAATTTGGCATATCTTTTCCCGTTTCTGAGCTAACGGGGCCAAAGGGGCCAAAATTGCAACTGATTCAAGCTCTTTATTGTGTCCATTTAATTACTGTATCAAGCTCTTTACTGTGTCCTCATTCATTTTGAATTACACTTGTTCAAATTTCAGTATTCGACATGCTGCGATCGTATCATGCTGCGCCCGGTGTAGCCCTTTATTTTTTTGTATTTTGTTGATGTGGTGTTGATATTTCCTGTCATCAATTCCATATTTTATGGGGGTGGTAAAGGGGGGTCCTCAACACGAAAGAACGTGCTTAAAAATTTCCGAAAACGAATCACAAGGGATAAAAATGGCCAATCACGAAACACGGAAAATTGATGCTCTTAGTTCACCGAAAACTTGATCCTATCTTAAGTTTTTTTACCTGAAAGCTCTTAAAATCAATGAAAAATTTTGCTATGTGATACTTTCCGGTACCGTTACAATTCTAATTGTAACAAGTCCCGTTTTTTTACAGGAAAATGAACACGCGCGAAGTATTAGATATCCAAAATGAATCACGAGCTCAAAATAAAGACAAAAACGAGGCACGGGGAATAATGCCAACACGAAAACACGAGGAATAAAAACACAAAACACGAATTTATAAAACCCCAAAAACGTTGCACGAAAATAACCCTTTACCACCCTCTTTTATGTCTTGTTTAACAATTTTGTTTTGCGTTTGTAGAATTCTTTTATCAACATGACATTATTTTACAGGAAAACGGCTCTTAGTATATTTAAGTAACTTGCCACCAAATAAATTAGCTGTAACAATTTTTTTACTGCGTTATATACATTTTATCAAAATTTTAATTCTGTGAATAACGTAGACATATTTAGTCATGATAGTTAAAACATAAGTGCATGAAGATGAAGAAAAACAATAAAAGCTTTGTTCCATTGTTTTTGTTTGGTCATGTATTCGTAGAGACTTTGTCTCATTTGCATTTGCGCCATGTTGTTATTTGTAGTCTTTTTTGCATTAACGTCCACAATAACAATGATATATTCAATATTGAAAAACAATTAATTTTGGTAGGTTTGATTGTACTGGTTATTTCATGTAATGAGGATATTTTTATGATAAATGAATCACAAAAAACGTTCATGAATATGATTATTTTCAATCTGTAATTATTTGTTATGACAGAAGTGGCCCCATAACCAGATCATCAAGACGACAGTCCACTCCTTCTATATCATTTAGTAATACTCCACCAAACTTGTTTCCAATCAACGATGAGATTAAAACGGAAAAGAGGCCCCGGATAACACCTTCAACAGGGCCATTGGTAAGTAATTATAATTTATCATTAATGAAGTATTTCAAGATTAGTTCTAATTTTTTGAAACGACAGTAGCTTGGCTCAAAGAGATTATAAAATGAGAATTTTTTTTAAAAAAAGAGAGAAAACTATTTCACGAAAAGGGATTAACACTCATAGAGTGAAAAAAAATTGTTTTAAAAAGGAAGTGTGGTCTCATTTAATTAAAAGTAAGTGAGAACCGAACAGTCAGTCCATAAAAAATACTTACTAAGGCTGGTAGAGGAATCGTCTCCTCTTTCTTGTAAGACACGCGCTATGTTGACCATTTTAGTCAAATTCCTTAGAGGAAAAAAAAACAGCTGTAAAAGGGAATGGTCTGGGAAACAGATATCTAATAGTGGTCTACAAAATCTTGATGTGGAGTGTAAAACTTCTGAAGTGATTACTTGTTTGAGTAGCCTATTTGTAACACGGCCACATACCGGTATCGATCTAAATTCCAGCGATTTCTATGATGAGAAAAAGTTTAAAGGAAAGTCCGGATATGATTTGGAGGAAGCTTACAAAATGGTATACAAAGATCTTTTTTGGTGTGGTGCGATGTTATGAAGCATAAATTATAAAAATTAAGAATGTCATCATACCTTTCTAAGATTTTCATGTGATGAAGCTAAATAACTTTTCATTTTGTCATTAATTCTTGACTCTAGAGCATTTAGCAGAAAGAGGGGGTGTCAGAGAGTAATATTCCGGCTCTGATTGCCAAAAGTTCTACATTGATTATTAGACAATAAATTTAGAAGATATTTTTAAACATCACAAGGAAATACCGGTAGTCCGAGGGTATGATGACATTCTCAGATTTTTTAATTTGTTCTTTAAAACATGGCAAGGCACCAAAAAAGAACTTTGTTTACCATTTTCCAAGGTTCCTCAAATCATATCTGGACGTTCCTCTAAACATTTTCTCGTCAAAGCATTGGCTGGGATTTTGATCGATTGGTGGCCGTGTGTAAGCAACCGGTCTCTATCAAGGAATTCACAGTTTCGACCACAGGTCCTTGAGTAGCTAAAAATAAATTATAGAAATGAACGTAAATCTAAATGTTATTGACAGGAAACAATGATTCGAGGATTATCATTGAGTCTGATTACCGAGTAGTCATGGTAAATATAGTGTTCCCCAAAGCTTTGTATAATATTTGCCTTTTCATGACTGAATCTTACAAAATGTCGTTGTGCAATTCCTTCAGTTTGTCAACTTTTTCTGCCTATCTGTAAATTAATTAAGACATATCCCTCATGTTCTTTGCTTCTCTGAGTAAAGTTCTTATATTTTTATTATGTCATTCCGGTTATGATAAAAGCCTTTTTACTTGATAGGTGCAAAATTAGAGGGAGGGGGTTGTCAGACGTAAACATAAAATTTTGCTTTCATTAAAAATGAATCTTGCCTTAACCATGTTTTGTAGAAATCTATTGTAAGGATATCAGTTAGATTTTAATATAACGGTTGCCATGTTTAAAGTTTAGGAGTGACCTATATCAAAATTTATACATTACAATTACGACTGACAATTTTATTCTACTGGTAGAAAAATGACACAATAATAATATGAACTTTATTTTGAAAAGGGAACTAATTAACAATCTCCAGCTAACTTAATATCACAGTTTATTAATGATATGCACCAAGATCTAGTAGTTAAAAAGAATATGTTTACTTTACCCCCTGAAATCTTAACTATTGTGGAAGTTTTTTTATTCATGGACATCAGTTTTCGTGGTTTTCATTAATATCACTATTTTGTGGGTACTTAAAATCGTAACTTTGAATTCTATCCAGCCAAATTCCAGGGAAAAGTGTATTTCGTCATGAACTTATATTTTCTTGATTTAGCGAACCACGAAAACTGAAACCCCATGAACAATAAATACTTCCGTAATATATGTTTCAAAATTATTATTACTCATTCCACCACAAAACAAAAATATTTTCTCTGACCTGTCTATCTCATGTTGCGTAATTCGTAACTACAATTGAACTGACTTGAAAAAATCTATACTGAGATAAATGCAAGCATATGGTTTTTGGCATGACAAAAGATAGCTGTACTCCCTTGTTGATATTTCTTCAAAAGTTCAAAACTATTGATTGATTTAATTATTTCATCATAAGTAATAGGCCCAAAATAAACATTTTTTTCTCGTTTTATTGTCTCGCCCGCGACGAAAGTCGCGAGACATAGGCGTGCAAAGTATGACGGCGACGGCGACGGCGGCGTAAACTCAAGTTTTAATACAGAAGCCATTGATGTAGGAACTTTATATTTGGTCCATATGTAGCTTACGGCGAACCCTATCTGTCGGACCCAAAATCATGTGACCTTGACCTATATTTCGCGGTCCAGTGACCAGGTTAAGTTTTTTTGCTTAAGTCCATTTCTCAATAACTAGAAGCTAGAAGTCAATGATATTTGGTATATAGCTTGGTCTTGGTTAGTACATGTCCGTCTGCCATATGGCTTTTGACCTTGACCTCAATTTCACGGTCCAGTGACCAGGTTAAGTTT
>MJUU01020968.1:19799-32339 GCA_002080025.1 Modiolus philippinarum | reverse complement strand
TCTCGAGCTCTTTGTTTATATTCTAGTGTTTCGTTTGTTACAGACGCAGTTATTATTATGTTAACAATTACTTCGGTATATTGCTGTTCATTACAACCGGGGCAGACACCTTTGCTTGTTAAATGTTAGTCCACCAGGATATTCGCCAACCCATGCCCAGTAGTCAGTATTTCGGCGATGGCCCGAAAACGGATTTTATTTAGAAACCTAAAACTTGCAATATCTAAATTTAATAAAATTTTGTTCAAAACTAAGGAATATATCCCTCTAGCAAACTAAGGAGTATTTATCCCTCTTGCACAGCTCTGTCATTAACTGATTTTGGTTTTTCTATTGAGAAAATTGTTATTTGTTATCTATCAGCTTCAGTTTTAGATAATCCGGTTTATGAATTTCCAAATGTTTTCATTTAATATGCTTTGAAGCGACATAATTTGTCGAAATGACCGTATGTCGAAACTAAATTTACAGAATAATGGATCTAATAAGGCTATTTGTTTATTTAAAAATCTAATATTGAACGGGGCTTAAGTGTACCATTTTCATGTGTTTGTTTTGTTTATTGTTTGTTATCCGTCTGTCTGTCGTCCGTCCGTCGTAAACTGTTCAACTGAGATTTTTTCCTCTAAAACCACTGGGTCAGTTGGAAGCAAACTTGGGCTCAGTGATACTTGAGTGGACCCCTTTAAAATTTGATCAAGCAGATTGGCAACCCATCAAAAATGGTTGTCAGCGGGGAACACCGTTTAACATTAGACCCTACTAAGGAAAGACATCCTGAAAAGGTTTCTTCTCAAAAACTATTGGTCAAATTAGAACAAAACTAAGTCACAATGCTCCTTAGATCGTTCCTCTGAAAATGGTATCCGGCAGGTCAGTACCTACCAGTTGAACTTTGTTTGACATTGGACACTGCGGAAAACCCATTCAAAGATCTACTTCTCATTATCTCATAAACAACTAGTTCCGTTAGAACCAAACTAAGTCACAATGATCCTTTGATCGTTCCCTCTAACATTGTATCCTGCAGGTCCGTACCTCATCGTACGGGCCGCCAGCAGTGAGCCTAGTTTAACACTTTATAAAATCTTCTCAGAAACGCGTAGGCCAGTTATAACCGAACTTGGACAAAATGACGGTTCTTAGATGTTCCCTTCTGAAAAGAAGTATCCATCAGTCAGTACTTCATCAAAAACTGGCACAACTGGGGAACATAGTATTAACATTAGACCCAACGGAAGACCCATTCACATATTTAAGAAACTGCGATTCGTATTGGAACAAAACTGTGGTCTACAGATGGTCACTTGCAAAAAAGGTATCCTGCAGGTCCGTACCTTATCCAAGATGACTGCCATCCTATGGAAAACATAATCGAAGATCTTCTCAGAAACTACTCGTTCAATTAGAACCAAACGTAGTCACAATGTTCCTTAGATTGACCAAGAAACTTGTAATTTATTTCACCAGAAACATTTAACAATCGGCTGAAATTGCAAAAAAAAACACTTTAACAGAAAAAGTCGCCAGTGCCCCCTCTTGACTACATCATTGTACTGAGTAGTACATGTATACATGTATAGCTATATTGAGTGACTCAGCTAAATTAAAAACGCAATAAACTTAGCATATAAACTATTTTTATAATATTTGTATATCTTACTTTTAACACTTTAAATGACATCCTTCTGATATGAATATTTTTTAAGTGGAGGGAAATTATATCATATCTTTATGTCCGACATTTGTTTCACGGTTATTTTCCATTTTTTACCTGACGGACGTTTTATTGTATCTTCTAGTCTGTTCACAGTTAGAAAATGTCAACTCAGTTTGCGATCATTTAAAATATTTGATATAAAATTACGCTGAGGGGGAAATGCTCTCTGGGTTGAATCGAGTCATAATCACATCAGTCGAACTCACGAGTGACCATTTTAATTATAGTTTCCTTTTAGTTAATAAAGTCACAATGACTTTATTTTACATGAACAGTTGCTCAAGTATCTGGTTATGGAATTTTTACAATTATGATTGTGTCTTATGATTTCCCAGATGACAACATAACTCTCCCTTTGACATCCTAAAATTGCTTTTGACTACATTACCAGAGTTGACATGTTATACACTTCGAGTGTCTTTGTTTTTAGAAACACGAGATGCTTACTTAACCGGTGCATCTAATCTCGCTAATGGGTTTTAATTAGGTCCTAATTGTTCATTTATAATGTGTGTGATATTGTGACGTGTTGAAAATCTGATACAAGATCTCGGATATGGTCTTATGTCTTTGGGTTATTCTTTTTTTTGGGGGGGGGACTGTAGGTTCGGTTTTCACTTTTTTGACGTTTCAAAGCGGTATGAGCTTTATTTCTTCAAGGTTTTTATAGCTTTAAAAACGCACTTTTTTGTATCTCTGATTAAAACCATAATATTAGAGAACTTTTATTGTTACAAAAGGTACTTCACAAAATTGATTGTCATTGAAACCGGACATTACCGAGATACTAAAAATACTGGAGATGAACAAAAAAGGTAAAATTTGGGACACAGTTTTACAGTTGATTTTAAAGCACTGTTATGTATTGGCCAACTTTATTTGGTTATATCTTATGGTTGCATGCCATTCTGTCATGTGACTTTGTTAACTTCATACATTCTGTAACTAGGACACTAGTACACAGAGGCACCATACATAGTCTTATGTTACATATATAGATGAGGAAACATGTCAATCTGACACCTGTCATGTTACCTTGACCTTGACTTCAGATTGTTAACTTTGAAACGTCATTTCCGTTTCTCGCCAACTGTACTCCTGCCCTTGCCATATATGGCCTGGTGTTATCTAAGTGAGTATATGACAGTCTGACATCTGTCAAGTAAGCTTGACCTCAATTCATTGTTGAGTGATTTTGTTTGCTGTTATTTTTATAACCATTTCTCATCAACCAGGCACGGCCCCACAGGAATCGGTTTTCAGGTGCTCCATCTACAGAGCTACCGGGTGCATTCCCATATGGTGGATAGCGGAATGTCCCGCCTTCGAAGGGTTGTCAACGAACCACTGCAGACAACACTGTGTGGGGACACGACACGCTCTATGCAGTATAATAACCCTGTCTATACTTCCTGTTTAAGAGAACACTCGTGGAAGGATAATTTTCCTGTCCCTACCCATTTCCCCCATTTTTTCAGTGCCAATCAGTTTTACCTTGCACTTTTATATCTTTTTCCTTTAACATATAATTTTATGAACTGATTAACTTGCTTTCATCCTTATATAGCTGAAATATTGCTCCCTGGATTTAGAATGACATTATACGTCATTACTGGACGTTAAAAAATAATCAGAGGGTCTTGCTCCCGGCCTAGAAAAAAAGTTTACTATCATATATGAATCTCGGAGAAATTTAGAAAAAAACGCTTTTATCAAATATAAATTGCGGAGAATTTTTTTCTCCGAGATTTATATTGGATAGTCAACATTTTTTCTAGCCTGTGTAATCATTTATCATCTGCAACACCTGCAATGGTCATATTGGTGTATGTTATATCTTGCTTTATGACACGTTAAGTATTTTGATTTCAATTCCACGGGACTGGGTTGTGAATTTACAGTACATTGATAGTATAAGTAAGGGTAAGAGAATGATAAGCCATGCTCTGTGACATATAGTGCCAGGAGCTTTAGATGCGAGCTCTTATTTCATAGAGCATGGCTTATCGTTCTCTAACGCATTGATATTTACATTTTGAGGGGTTTAATCAGTGGCTTTACAATTTCTGTGTTAAGCTATTAGATGCAAGTAAAGGCCCTTTGTCAATAATCAGTTGATTTTTACCTACAATGAAATAAAATGTACTCAGATTGTAGTCACTCTTGTTTCTTTTATTTTATATGGACGGTAATAAAGATTTACCCTGTCATTGAAATATTAGCTAATAGTGGTGGGTTTAAATAAACAACACTTAGTGTTTGGAAATCACTGTATTTGTACCGGTATGTATTTATTTGATTAAAAAATTTATAATTTCCCAAAAGGTCTTCGTTTAACCCCTCTATTTTTTTTCTACTTTTTATCTCGAAGCCATGAAACGGCTGGAGAGATGTTAAGATGACAAGAAAAAATCACTTGAGTCTACAAGCCTATTAACAGCTCTAAAAGATGATCTTCGTGCTTCCGATCAAATATGGTGCGCAAGTTTCTTTCAAAATCGTATACATTGTGTTTTTGAGTTATATTTCTTCATTTTCTTGAGTTGAATACGGTGTTGTTATATCAAATTGAAAACAATATGCATCTTTATCAAATTACTCGTTTTTTTATATTGCGTCTCGGATCAACGAACCTGTCGCGCAGTAATTTGTCAAAGATGAAAATAACATTTGTTTACCTGTGACAGTGTACTGTATATATTTATAGCAATAAAATCGGCATGCGAAATCACACAATCCGATTATTTTCACGTATTACGGAATAACTTAATACATGCAGACGTATGCAGCAGTTCTTTGGATGACTAGGAAGTTTTGCCAAGTGTAGATTTTCAGGGCTTCGAGATTCAGCTCCATCGGAGCTTTGATTATATGTACCAAGTGAATAATTATTTTATTGTTTAAATATAGTTGTTATACAATACATCAATTTGTTGAAAACTAAGGAGTATCTCCCTCATGCGAAGCTATGTCCTTAGCTAATTTTGGCTTTCAATTTAGATCATATTGGTAATTCGTTCTCTATCAGTTTTCAAACATTTTGAATTTATGGTCTTCCAAATACCTAAATTTTATCTGCACTGAAGAGACATAAGTTGTTGTAATGACCATATGCAGAAAAATTTACACTAAGTTCGGTATTTAGTTATTAATGACCACAGGGTCGCTGCCTCTACTGGTGGACTGTTTGTCCCCGAGGGTATTCACCAGCCCAGTAGTCAGTACTTCGGCGCTGACCCGATAGCCTATTCTATTGGGAAACTTGCAAGATCTTAATTTTTGTAAATTTGTTGGTATCTCCCTCATGCAAAATTCGGATCACCTGAACGAGGCGATCACAATACTGGTATACTAGTATTGTTAACAATACTGGAACAAATTTATTTTAGTATTGTAATTATTTTTAAATAAATGCAACAATACTGGAATATAATGTGTCATATCCAAGTATTGGTGTATGATTTAATGTGTCATTTCCTGTTTGTCCTTGTTATGTATTCCATTGTTTATTTTATTAATTATTGAATTGACTATGATTGGAAATCTGGCCATTCTGTCTGATCAAAAAAGAATAAAATCAAGTCAAATAAAATTTATTCATTTTCAATTTCTTTCCTTTGGGATTTTATTTGTCTTTACTCCGTTAAGATTCAATTGTCTGTGTATGAACACCTGTCATATATATCCGACACAGCAATGAATACTGTAAAGGCCCCAGTCTATAGATCAACTAAGTGACTCTCCACAAAATTGGGTAGCTCGATACTTAAAAGAAACCCAAACAATAAAGACAACTTCCAAAGACATTGCCTGCATCTTGTGGAGGGACAACTCGACAACATATATATGACAAAACCAGAGCAGCACATATTTCTGCTGCAGATCCCATGGGTCATGCTGTCAAAAAAATCTGAGACAACCAGGAGAAATAGAGTACCAATACAGAAAAGGCATGTATTTGAGAAGAGCATTACTACTTCTTATATTACTTCTGTTGTTTTTGACAGCACAAATATTCAATTTAACAGTATACATCCCTATTATAATGAATAACTTTACATATACTAAAGTTTTAAATGTTACAATTTGTAAATGTGATTTCTTTAGCTGTCAATAGAAAAAAAAATAAAATTTATTTGAATTATTCCTAAATAGAATAATTTATACATATACATGGATGGACATGTAAACATGTAATATGTCAAAAATATATTTAGTTTTCATTTATATCTAAAATTAATGAATAATTTTTATTAGTGATATTTCTACTCAGACCATAAGTAATTAATCAGTCTTTCAGATTTTAGTGAGATTTACAATATAAAGATTTGTTATTATGAATAATTTTGTGCTGTTGCAGTATTATATGGTTTGTATATGCATGTAAATATTTTATACTTGTTACTGTTCATCTTGTTATTAGGAGAAGATTTTTATAGGCATTGCCTGTTATCTAATCCTATTGATTTTTATATCAATAAAATATTTGAAATTGAAATTGAAATATAATTTTGTTCTAGTATTGTTAACGATACTAGTATACCAGTATTGTGATCACCTCGTTCAGGTGATCCCAAAATTCTGGCCTTAGCTAATTTTGGCTTTCCATTTAGATCATATTGCTTATTCGTTATCTATCAGTTTTTAAACACTTTGAATTTTTGGTCTTCCAAATATTTAGATTTTATCTTCTCTGAAGAGACATAAGATGTCCAAATGACAATACGCAGAAACAAAACAGTAAGTTCGGTATTTAGTTATTTAATGTACATTATACTAATTTCAGTGTTTTTACTATATGGGCTTTTCGTATTAGAGAAAATGTATGCACTTTAATTACAAATTATAACCAGCTTCAAGCAATATAAGGATTATCTGTCTGACACTTTGGCCTGTATAAATGAATGTATTGTCTAACAACAAATTTTAAACAATAAGATAATTACTTAGTACACGAAAGAAAAAAGAAAAAGTGTGCTCTATGAAAAATTATCACATACTTACATTTTCTCGTCCAATCAAAAGTCTTCTTTTCACCCCTCTATTTTTCGTAGAGCACACTTTTTCTACCCTTTCCATGTACCAAGTGAGGGATTATTTTATATTGTTTTAAAAGTGTTGTTAGACAACAGGCCAAAGTGTCAGACAGATGATCCTTAAATTGTCTGCAGCTATGTACAATTGTAATAAAGTGCTTGCATTTTCTTTAATACAAAAAGCCCATGTAGCGAAAAACATTCAAATTTGTAAAATGTACCAATTATTTATTGTCGAACAGCAATATTCAAACAATAAAATAATCTTTAACTTGGTACATTGTAAAAAGTAGAAGATGTTTGCTTTATGAAAAATAGAGGGGTGAAAAGAGGACTTTTTATAGAGGGAATTATTACTTTTAGTGATTTCCAAACACCAATTGTTGCTTATCTAAATCAATCACTAATAACTAATGGCAATCGCAGTGAAAATCTTTATTACCGTCCATATAGTATAACAGAAATACGAGTGATTAAAAACTGAGAACCTTTTATTTCATGGTAAATAAAAACCAACTGATTATTGCCAAAGGGCTTTTATTTGTAATTGTAGCTAAACACAGAACCAATTAAAGAATTTATGAAAACCACTGATTAAACCACTAGAAATGTAAATATGTGATAAATGCGTTAGAGAATGATAAGCCATGCTCTATGAAATAAGTGCTCGGAGCTTAAGCTCCTCGCACTATGTTTCATAAAGCATGGCTTATCATTCTCTAACCCTTATTAAAGGGATGAAAGGAAGACTTTTGATTGCACGAGAGAATGTAAGTATGTGATAAATTACGTAATCAAACCCTTGTGGTTAAATGAAATCATAATGAAAATCACCATACTTAAAAGTGTACCTCCAGTCGTTATATATATAACTTGTGGTTAATTAACAATGAAAGAATATGAAGTAAATGTACATTAGAAAAAGTATCTTCACACAGATTGAAAAACCTGTAAATGCACGACTTTGAAAGCTATCAACACCAACCTTGGTATTAGTTCCGTTTTCGAGACCATTTATTTTTTTTAAGATATACTGACAAAAACTTACTCCCACCGGTCGTTTGATGGTTCCCCTAACTCGAATAATTCAAGCCCTCTCCGTATTCGATTCTCTCCTTCTATGATGAGTGGAATATAACGACTGGATTATTCGGGTTAGGCTTTCCCATATAAAGTAAAATACATCTTGGTTTCCTCAGAAGCACCTAATGATTGCTGTTCTAATTTATTATTTTGTCTTTTGGTTGTTTTTATTTCCTGTTTTTTTTATGTCCATTGATACGTTTATATGGATCAATGTTAATACGTTACACTTTTCAATAATGTACAACACCACTAACACCAAGAATATCACTATTAATTTACTGAAACATGGCATTACAATATTAATTTCTGACAAATTGAGATGTCCAAAGACAATAATTATATATTAATCAGTCAATGAATTGCTAGAAACACTAGATCTTCTTGTCTCGTTTCGTTTAAAAATATCTTTCAAGTATTTTCTGAAGCGTTCGTCTGATACACCATAAATAAAGGGATTGGACACATTGTTGATAAATACTGCCCACAAAAAGAAGTAAAATGCTGTTCCCTCTGACTTACTCATATGACATTCTAAATCTTCGACAAAATGTAAAATCATGGCCAAAGCATGGTGTATTTCAGAACTAATTGTAAAAATCAAAGTTATCACTATAAAAGTCAAAGTTGTTTTTCTTGTCCGAACAGTTTTCGGGCCAGATGCTGATTGGCGGTTTAGACGATGAACTGACTCTCGTTTATGTACATTCAGTTTCTGCATTATTCTGAAGTAAACAATTGTTAGGAATACTATTACGAAAGCTAGACATATTTGAAGTTGAATATAAAAAGCTTTCCCAAAATCAGCTGCCCTAGGATCGTCTTCCATGAAGCATATCGTTTCATTTAGGTCCGATATACCAATTGTTCTTGTCGATGTTCCATATATTATAAGAGACTGTATTGAAATAACCATAGCAACAGTGATTATTACAAAGCAACTCTGTTTCGCGATTCGTTTTGAAATCTGTCTTTTCAGAGGCTGACATATTTTCCTATATCTGTCAATGGCTATTAAAACTAGAATAAACGCAGATGCAGTGCTCGTAAAGTAGCCCACAAAATGGCCAAATTTACATAAACCATTGCTAGGGAAATTCTTAGGATACACAAGATACACTATTATGAAAGGCATACAAATACTACTACTTATCTCGTCTAGAAAGGCAAGACATAGTACATAAGTCCGGTAATTTGACTGGGCAAACCGTGTGTAGAATATATATAGCACAACTGTGTTACCCAGAATCCCTAAAACCATCAGTATACACACAAACACAATGCCGGGTACATTCCGTTCCAAGAACAAACCATTTATATCCTCAATTGTTGTAGTATTCCGGAATTCCTTGGAATAAAACCAGTCTGTACAGATTATTGTCCCGTTTCTCAGCATTTTCACTTTTCTTTCAAATAACAAACGAAATAAAAAATTTCATCATTTCATGATATTTTTCCAAAGCTTTAAAGTCAAATTAATTTACATTTATGTTCATATTAAGGCTTCCCACACAAGACACCATTCGTAACAATTGTCCTCTTGTTATATCCGACGGGTTTCCCGTTCACTTATAAACTGATCATTTGACGTCTGAATCGTTTATTTTACAGGACATAAAATTAAGTTAATCAAGTACGTCCGATTTTTTTTTCTTCAAAATATAAGAATTTTCTTATGATATAAAAATAACCAGGGGTAAACAAGGTACACCATTTATTATTTTAAAAGTATACGAGAACGGAGATTTAAAGTTTCAACCGTATAATTCGCCGAATGAGAATCAAATTTAAACCGAATTTTAAGTGTTATGTGATCATATAACATGATGATAAATCTATATCGCTTTTCACACAGTGGACAAAAATCGGTGCACTTGCATCAATTTTTCATAATGAGAAAGAAAACAAAATATATGTATAAGGATGAAGAACAACAATAAAAGCGTTGTGCCATTGCTTGTTTCAACCACGTACTTGTAAAGAATTTTTTTGTGTGCATTTACTCCATATCCTTTCATTGTTATAACTATGATGAAAAAAATCTGCTCAAATTTCACCTGGCTGTTAAGACCTCTCAGGACCTCTAGATAGGGTTTTCATTTGTGTCGGTATTACATGACGTTTTAACCCTTTTCCATGCTTGTATTTACCTTCGTATCAGCCTTTTCCTACTCATGTTTACCTCGTCGTATCAGCGTTTCCTGCTCCTGTGTTCACCGTCGTATCATTTCTTTCCTGTACCGACGTTCCTTATCTCACCAGTATTTTCTTGTGCTGATGTTACGAGGTAGAAATGACCTATAAATTGAAATCAACAATATTAAAACAAATTGGGCTCAAATTAACTTTTTAATACGACAAAAAATGGTTATTTTACAAATTAAATATACAGAATATAACTTATCTGACAATTACGAAGTTCACTAATGAATATCCAAATTAATAATCCACTGAAGTCCACCATTAATGTACAATTGGATATTCCTTATAATCCTCGCTAAATAATTAATAATAGATTCACAATAACTGATGTCGATTTCCAAATGTGCGTAATAATCCTATATAAACTAATTAAACTGACCACCTCAACCCTTTTCTGCTACCTTATTTTTATTCATACAATGTACCTAGAATATTCTTAAACAAGAAACATCCAGAAAACTCCCCATTAATTGACAATCACATGACTAATACAATTATGAAAATCCAGATAATTTTATCTGTTAAATATTTAAATTCCAGAAATTTCCACATGTTCTAAGGTGTTATACCGGTAACCTTGATCATGGTTTACTGTAAACAAGTGACATAACAGGGCCAAACAAATTACATTATATTTATGAAAAACAAAGATAACAGTGCACTCTAGAATATTTACAATGTGTTAATTACCCATTACAGCCGGTATCCCCAGTTTGATTATTCAATCTGTTTTAGTATTCCATGTCGCATCACTCCTTTTCAGTGCTGGAATTCCTGGTCGTATCTGTCATTTTCTGTTCTTGTTTTCCTCGCCCCATCTGTTCTGTCCTATGCTGTCCCAGTCATTTAGTGCGCTGATATTTCAGTCGTATCAAGATATATTAACCTTTCCTCTGCCGATATTCCCTGTCGTATTAGTCTTTTCCCGTGATGGTATTCCCTGTTGCATCAAGCCGTTTTTGTCATTCTTTGGATTTCGATTTTTGTGGTCTTCGCTTCCCTTGTTCCTTCGGTATTCTACTGCCGTTGTTTCCTTTTCCGGGCTTGTGCCCCCTGTCGCATAAGTCCTTTTCTGTTCTATTATATTTTCTGTCGTATCAGACCTTTCTAGTGTTAGCCGGCGTTCCCTGCCCCTGCTGATGTTCCCTATAAAGTCCGACATTTTCATTGCTGAAACACTCCGTCGTATCAGTCCTTTCCTTTGCTTGTATTCCATGTGGCATCAGTCCTTTCCCGTGCTGTTTTTCCCATTCGTACTTATTTTTCGTCAATTAAAATGGTAATGCAATAGTATATACATTGCAAATTGATTAATTGTATATTTAGGATTTTTTCAGAAAGCAGAAAGCAAGAACGAACAGCAAAGCCATTGAATGTCAACTTGATTTGTTCGAAAGGATGATATTACCAATCTTTCTACTTGGTTGCAAATTTTTGGCATTTGCGTTTTTGTAATATAATGGTACCATTAAAACAGTCAGCTACTAATTTAATTATTTATCAGGAGCTAGAAAGATATCCTATTTCAAATGAGTCAAAAATTATGATGGTAAAATTTTAGGTGTATTCTTGTATCTGGAAAGTATTTCTTCAATTTAAGTTAATTACTCCATAGAAATTTTGAAAATTGTGGGATAAAAAGTTGATGGTTACTGCATATTAAACTAGAGGTTGTCGGAAACGACAGCTATCCCCGCACTCCCTGTTTGACACAGAAAACAATTATTATACATCCTGGGCATAAGTAATTAAAAAAATAATTTTTTTCATTATTTTTTAAATCTATCTATTGATAGTCATTATTGTTACTAAAAGAATTCTTGGATATATGGTTGCTAAGTAGAATTCCAAAAATAAGTGGTCTTTGAGACTTTCAGGAAATTTTACCAAGATTGGAATCAATATTTATGAAATCCAGTTGATGAAAATGATTTTCCTAAAGTAAACAAACAATTTAAGTATGGTTGCTAGGTAGAATTCCAAAAAATAAGTGGTCTTTGAGACTTTCAGGAAATTTACCAAAATTGGAACCACCTTTCAGAATCCTAAGTTATCAGAATTTTGTTTTTTACCAAACACTTGTCAGAATATAAGATAATATGCCAAAATTTAAAAAAAAATATGTGTCTTTGATATTTTCAGGAAATTTACCAAAATTGGAACCGGAACCAACATTCCAAAAGCTTATTGCAAATCTATAGACTATATGCAACAATTCTCCATAAAAAATTGATCCCTAAATCCAAAAATGTAGGAGGAGTTTGCGTCACATGCCACATGGGTCTAATCCACATCTTTGGGTCTTTGTTAAAATTGACATCATGGGGCCTCTTGTTTGCACCAAGACCAATATCAAAAATCCGAAAGCTTATTGCGCATCTACAGACTATATGCAACAATTCTATAACAAAATTAAATCCCTAAATCCATAAATGTAGGAGGAGTTTGTGTCACATGCCACATGTGTAAAAATTGACATCATGGGGCCTCTTGTTTGCA
>MJUU01020968.1:0-19689 GCA_002080025.1 Modiolus philippinarum | reverse complement strand
GACGGACGGACGGACGGACGGACAGACGGAGGGTATTACATTATCCCCGAACTTTCTTCGAAAGTGCGGGGATAAATATTTAGGATTGTGCGATGTGTCAAATGTTTGGCTGTAATGAAGTACTTACTCGACAGATTATTAAAACAGTTGACAAAAGTCAAGGATCAAAAGTTGATACATTATCCAAAACTTTGTGTTAAGGAATTTTTACCTGCGTCACCAACTATGACCACAGGTCTAGGAGCCGCTCGACTCCGTCCGTCCGTCCGTCCGTCACGCTTTGGGGTACCAAGTTTGTGTAATCTGAAACACAGACACCTTTGATCCGATACTTTTGAAACTTTGCACAGTTGTTTTGGGCACATTGAAGATGTGCACCTTCCTTTTTGGTGAGATTTGGATAAAAATTGTCGAATTTATCTATTGTTGAACTTTTTTCTTCAAATCTTAACATTACGGTACTGAGTTTGTGTAATCTGAAACTCTGACACCTTATACCTGATGCTTTTTAAACTTTGCACAGTTGCTCTGAACACATTGAAGATGTGCACCTCCCCTTTTGGTGAGAATTGGATAAAAATGTTGAATAAATCCATTTTTTAACTTAGTCATTTTTTCATCAAATTTTAACATTGTGCTTTGGGGTACCAAGTTTGTGTAATCTGAAACTCAGACACCTTATACCTGATGCTTTTGAAACTTTGCACAGTTGTTGTGAACACAATGAAGATGTTCACTTTCCTTTGTGGGCAGATTTGGATGAAAAATGTTGAATTTATTCATTGTTGAACTTGGTCATTTTTCAGCATATTTTGACACTTAGCTCCTGGTTTGTGTAATCTGAAACATTTACATCTCTGTCAAAATAATTCTGAAAGTTTGCACTGTTGTTTGAACATATTGATGATGTGAACCTCCCCTTTAGGCCAGTTTTGGTTTTAAAAATGTCAAATTTATCTATTATTGAACTTGTACTTTGTATTGTAATGTATCATATTATATCATCATGGTACTCAATTTTTGTCCAGATTTGAACGCACTGATCATGGGCAGCTATTCTTGAATTTTTGCAATGCTTTCACATATATTCTCATAAAGATTCGAAGTATGTGTTTATTAGAAACTCAGTTTGGTTTTCACCTTTGCTGAAGTGATATGGACTATTTTCATGTTATGCTTTGGTCAACTTTGTACATTTAGTTTTGTTTTTTTTCTTCTTTTTTTGTCTTTAACAGTAATAGGGTTGAACTTAATATAATCTCAATTATAACTTGCATTTGAAGAATGATTTGGTAATAAGGTAAATGAATTCTTGTTTGAATTGGTAAACCTATTCGTGACATTCTGTTAGGTTGGGTTTAAAAAAACAAATTCTCAGTTGAACATGTACATGAGTGACGGTGACGCAGGTCCAGACATGTAATTGGTCTTGTTAAAACTGAAATCTGTCTCGAGAAATACATAGAAACAAATCTAACAGTGAATGAAACGTATCAACCAGAAATGAGATATATCATATATGACATAAGTTTGAAGAAATTAAACTTTTCTTTTTTATCTCAATCACCTTTATGTCATAAGGTAAGCGTGCATTAACAACAAACTTTCCTAATTGAAGTGTTTCTGATAAAAATAGACTCTACTGGTTTTTGACAGTTCTGTTCTTTACAAAATAAAAATTGGGGACAAGAAGTAAAGAGGAAGTATTGAGAAACAATTACAATTTTATTTTTCTAAATTCTTTTTTAGGTGATAAAGTGTACTACAGTTTCCAACAGAACCCAATGTAAATCTCCAAAGGTACATTAGAAGGGTATGTAATATGAAATTATAATGTGGTTTTCTGTCTCCCACCAAAAAAGAAGCATTTTGCAATACATATAGATTTTGGATGTCCAGCAAAAGTTACATGACAATAGCAGTGATCAGATTACTAAATCCAAATGACAGTACCTAATCATTCCTAAAACAAATGTAAAATTTTAAATTCGGCCAAATCTATAATATTTTATGTATAAATTCATGCATAAAGGTTTCGTCATTGCTTTACATGTGTTGCTCGTTTATTTGCAAACTGACAGTCCGCTTGTGCTTCGTCCGTGGAAAATAGTTGTGGCATTTCTTGTGAGGATTTCTCGCCTTCAAATTATTCTTATACACGAGTTGCCACATCTTACACGCATACTGGCATTTAACTGATTCTGCCGGTGTCTACTGAAATACATGATGATTCTTTACCAAACCCACCTGGGAGTTTAGAGTTTGATTTTTTTTTCCGTATTGCGACAGTGTTTTACCAGCAGACTGGGCTCCTTGAGCTAGCCGGCAGTTTAGCGGCGAGCACTCCTTGACCCATCTTTCAAAATTATGTTTTGTCACCCTTTTTCCTTTTCAAGATTGTGGTCATGGAGTTAGTAGTCTACATGTTTTATTCGTATGTTTATTAGGGAAACGAGACAGAGAAAGGGGAGGTTTGGGTACCAATAAAGCGGTTTAACCCTACCGCTGGCTTTTGCTAGTGCCGGTACCAAGCCCGGCTGTCCTGAGTTTCTGTCGTTGTTAATGTTTGTCTTTTGTATTTTTATTGTTTTTTTTCTTGTCCAGTTCCTTGTTACTTTGTGGCATGTGACTATGTTTTCGGCCATTGTAGGCGTTTCCTGTTTTCTTTTCTTTTTTCTTTTTTTTATATCTTATATATTTTATGAGGTATCGTATATCTTATAAAATCTTCATTTGATGAGATATCATGTAAAAAATCGGAGATATCTTATAAATATATAAGATATCTTTTAAATTAAATGAATATAAAATCTTTAAAGTTAATTGAATATAAATATGGCTTGCCACAGAGCAGAGTTTTGTGCGCGCCCACAAGATATTGGTTGAATTGAGAAAATAAAGCTAAATTCAGTAATGGACATTATTTTTTACAAATTCACAAAATCTACAAAACTCTAAATCCTCGCCAAAAGCCTATCTGGTCTTCCAAAAAAAAGAAATAGAAGAAAATCTTTAGAATAAATTTTGTGGACAAAGAATTACTCTCTTTTTTTATAATTTGACAAAGCGCTTCTGAGTTCAACAGCCTTTTTTTCCGCCGTGCGCGGTCCCGGCTGAAGAATAGGCCCGCAGCATCCTCTGAGCTTGGAGTATGAGCCATCCTAACAGAGGACCCCGAGGGAACCCCGGGATATAGAAATAGGACCCAGTATCTCCGGCTTGCGGGGTGTGACCCCTCCTAAACGGAGGCTGACCCCGAGGGTCCCGGGATATAGAAATAGGACCCATTCCGTGGTTGTNCGGGATTAATAAATACACAACCCATCTTTCGGATGGGATGTAAACTCAGGTCCACGTGTTGGAAGAAATGCCACGCTTTCTGCACGTTAAAGAACCCTTGTAGCAAGCTCTTTTTGGGGTGGTCCGTAGGTGATCGGCTACAAGGCTAAATTCCCCGCCCTTGACGATTTCACCCTACTTTTCCAGTGGCAGTCAGAATTTCCCGTCCCATGGCCATTTCCATACCCCAAAGTGATTATTTATCAACAAACTTGTTCTCGTCTTGATATAGCTGAAATATTGCTGATTAGACGTTAAACAATATTCAATCAATCAATCAATTCAACAGCCTTTTGTATTAAACCAAAATCCTCACCACAGGCACATTTTTAAATCTCTACAAAGTAAAACTTCAGACCAGTGGAGGAGTTATCATTATATTACGAATTCTCAAAAACAATGATTAAATTACACCATTTATAATTTCTATTAAACGTGTACATCTTTGATAAATGTCTACATGATCAGTAAACGTATAATTTGCGGATACTAAAAGTTATGCTTACAAACCGTGCACAGGGGGTTAAACAATATGCTCCCGATTTTTCGGACCAGGAAACAAATCAATACTGAAAAGAAAATTCAATCAAAACATTGCCGGGAGTTTAATTATGATCATCAGTCATTAGGTAAGCATGTACTTTAAAATATACATAATTTCCTGTTCAGGTACTTATTGCGTAAGCTCGACTGATCTTTTATTATATAGTTGGGTACAAGAAATGGTAGAGCGGTGAGTTTTACAAAAGTCGCTTAGTTTAAAAGTTGAATGACCCAAAAGCCACATGGAATTTTATTGTTTTATATTGTTTAGTAATCATTTGGCTATCATGGTATGTTGTCGTAAACTTCCGAAACTGGTCCCTTTTGCACGAAAAATGCACTTTTCTAGACTTACCCTAAGTATAGTTCATTTTCAAAGATTTTTGACATATAAAAATTATATTAACAGAAATAACAAAATACCGAAGTTACTAAATGATATTCGGTCATTTCATTTGAAGGTAACAACTTTTTCAGGAGTAAAATTAAAAGAGTTGAACATTTATTTCAGTATGTCGTAGATGATATTCAAAATGTTGAAAATCAGTGAAGTGATGACATAATTAGATGTATGACCTGCTTTTTAAATGTCAACTCCTTCCTCTTTCTCAATGTGAACAATTTGTCATGATAAGAATGAAAAAATGCCAAGAGTTTGGTTCACATTTTTTACCTATTATTTGGCATCATGTTTGCTTCAGAGGCCCTTTATTTGATTAGAAAACATCTTTTGTAAATTATATCATACTGATACAAAATCATTAAATTGAAATGCATCTAGTATATATAATTTATAAAGTCAAGACTAGAGTGTTTTGAAAATATATATCTGAGGTATTACACATGCCTGCCAACTTTTGAAAATCGCCATTGGGGTTTTGCTGCGTGTCAAATAAGGAAACTCTTTATAACTTGGCTATAGGGGGTCTTATAGTATGCTTTTGTTCTTTAAAGTGTTCTTATGTGTTTCATCATTACATTGAACTCTTCGTTACTTGTTTAATTGTCTTCAAGTGTCTTTTATTTTGGATTTTCAACTTTTCATTCTTGGAGCCTCCATGGGGGTTTCCGTCAAAACCTCCCAGAAAGCGGAAAGGTTGGCAGGACTGACTACAAAACATACTTTAATAGATCTTTATAGAATGTCAAATAGACATCATGTTACATTTTCCAATTATCAGTGAAATTTATATGTCCATATGCTTTGATAGAACTGAATCATGGGCTTTTGTCAAATCTGGGAAGATAAACATAATAATATTAGACATATTAAAGACGAAGAACGACCGTCGACGACCGCGTAAGATTTTTAGTTAAATTACACTTTCGTCTGCCCTTCCCCGAAATTGTACTTTTTATTAGTTGCATACTGGTTGCACTTAAAAGCTGTCTATTGTAATGTAAATTCATGGTACTCTGTTTATACATTTCTATACACACAATAGAGAGTCCTTTTTCCTTTGCACAATGTAAGTACACTGACATTTCAATCAGTACTATCAAGTTTGTTAAGCAGTTTTTAAAAAAAAGTTAACAGCAAGACAAAATCAACACATGGACTTCTACTGACACATATAAATTTCAAGGCAAATAGCTAGTGTGGTTGGTATCGGGGGTTGGTATATTATAAGGGGCATTTTCAAACAGTTTAGCACCGTAAAAATGCTAGAATAAATCCCCGCCATCTGATGGATAACAAAAAAGAATCAAAGAACCTTAGTGAGCAAGCTCACATACCTATCGGATAATCCTGCATTATCAAAAATCAAAATCCAAGTAGTATGACATCATCTCTTACAGATGCACAATAATCCTGTAAAATATCTAAAAAAAAAAATAGGAGGATTTACCCAGGTAAATGGTGTACCCTATTAGAACAATGCATATTTTTGTAAAAAAAAATCAAAGTAGCATTCCCATCTTTAATATATACACAATTAATCTGCGAAATAAAAATTAGGTACCGTCAAAACTGTAGGAGGACTTATCCGAACAAATGATTTACCTCTGAATAATAATCCATAAAAATGACAAAGTTCAACAATGTGTAGTTTTCTGAAAATTTATCCAAAATCAAAATCCAAGTACCATGCACATCTTTGATATGTACACAATCTACCCTCCTATCTGAAAAACTGCAGGAGGAGTTATCCGGACAAATGGTGTACCCACTTGATGACAGACGGACGGGCGGACTGACGAACCAGTCAAAAACTATATACCTTCCACAACTTTGTTGCGTGGGGTATAATTACGCTTGCTGTTCGCATGAATTTGCCAGAATAATTTTCAAATTACAATAAAATTAAGAAAAGATTCAGAACAAAATACGGGCAACAAAACACAATGAATAGCAGAATGGACAAGTGATATCGAGAACAAACATGTCCTAACAACACTTAATACGAGTTTCTTCGTCTTATGATTTCAAAATACCTGTAATTCGCCAGGATGCTTACAAAATACTGCATGTTAATAACGAATAAAATTATATGATGTCGGCTTGCAGAGAATAGCAATCAAACAATAACTATAGTAGATGCTTACAGACAATCCCTGTACAGCCTATCAGACAAAATGCTTTAAACGAGGTGTTTTCCCATAGGGTCCAATTATAATTATGTTCAACGCTGCCGGCTATGTTTTTTTTTTCTTTCAAAGGAAATGAGCTATCGTTTGTAATTTAGAACCTTCCGTACATTATTCCGTTTGTTTTATCAATAGTTTTGGACAACATGATGAAAGTGATGTTTTCTTATAGGTTGCAATATTAACGTATGTTCCGCGCTGACGGCCATGTTCTTTTTAAGATTTTAGCGAAATGAGCAATTATTGTACAAGACAAGAAGCTTTATTCTCATAAACCAAACATTACAATGGTATAGAGAAGTATACAGTATATAGTTAATACGTTTTGTAAACACGGCACACACACACACACACACACACGCACACACTTTTTACTATAAGAAAAAGAGAGAGTGAAAAGAAAAAAAAAGTACAGAAGTCCTCATTTTAGCATAGAGAGCGACTGAACCATTTATATTCCTTATGAATCTACACAATTTTTCTAGTTTAACTTTAACAGAGGTACACATTATATTTTTGAAATTTATGATATTTGGTCTTCTTGCTAAGTGTGTAGATAGGAGTCGATTTCTTTTTTCACTGAAAAAAATACATTCCATAATAAAATGAAATTCATCACCGATACGTTGACTATTACAATTTGTGCACAATCTATTTTCTCTATCAATATTGTTCCAACGCCCAGTTTCTATGGGAAGTTTGTGATTTGAAGTTCTGAATTTGCACAGGGTGCAAATGTCTTCATCTTCTAAAATATTCAACCATTTTTCAAATTCAAAGGACTCTTTAAATAACCTGTAATTCAAAGCTTTTGGTGAGTTTTCTAATTGAGAGTGTAAAGGGGCGGCTATACAAAATTCCTGTAAAGTTTTGCTATTTAATGGAGATGGCTAGTGTATAATGTTATCCTACGCCCAATGTTCATCTAAAAAGCGGCCATGATTTATTGAATTGGGTCTTCTGTTTACATACATCGACAAACAAATATAGAAACAAAAAAGGAGAAATGGGAAATTCTAAAATAAATAAATAAACCCGAAAATTAGATTTAAAATAAGATTGAGACAATTTTGAAAAGTCAAATCGAATAAATTTAGATTTGCAGGAACGCGTGCACCCCTACAAAACTAGAGGTAACATCAGGTTCCCCGGAATAATCAGCTTCACGCGTGACATCCGTCACATTGCTAATGAAAAGTCCGGTGTTTGTTCATATTTGTCAGTTCGGTAATAAACTCCTGGTTTTAGTCAAAATTTTGTAAAATAGAAACATTGTAACAATCAGTCAAATCATGGGGACGACCGTAAAACTTGTGTAACTTTTGTAATAACAATTGCAACAGTAACCTTTGTGGCCAAGTTTTTGAGATAGTAATTCGCCATGTTGACAAACTCGGTGTTCAAACTACAGGTACGGCAATTTAGCCAATTCGTTGTGAAATGTAGATGCATAATGTCGGGAACGTAGGAATAGTACCACTCAAAAATGGGAAGTTCACAACTGCAATTCGAACTCGTCAGACGCCAGGAATAATCAATATAGATGTATAAGTCCTGGTAGGATGAACTGGGATTTGATCATACGAAGAAGAAACAAATCGACTAAAAATTGCGAAAAATTAGTCCCTATAGGTGTCCCAATTGTTTGCAAGAATAGTTGTCCAAATTTGCCAAATATTTGTAGTTTTCACAGCAATTTTCTCAACAAAGCAAAATTTTTGTCTAAAAACTTAGTACTCCAAGGTTTCGTTCAATCAGGATTGCACCTTTAAGTTCGCCACCATGGTTTGACAGATCGCTACAAAGTTTCCATTTCACAAATTAAATTAAATACATATTCTAACAAATAGTTCCAGTTTTTGAGAATCCAAATCTGATTTATCCCACTTTTTTTAGTATTCTTTATCAATATTATCTTTGAGTGCAGTAAAAAAGTAGTCAGGAGCTTAGAAAGAGGGTTTTGTTGTGAATTTTGCAGACCCAACAATGTATTTCTGTTTGTAGGACATTTATCGACCATAGGTACCCAGTATAGATACAAGGCAGATTGCTGTTTTGCTTCACTTCAATAGATGCCAAAAGAAGACTATCAAGCTTTGTGATTGTTTAGGATGTCATCCCTTGGTATTGTGGAAACATTGTTAGTGGGGGTTACATGGATTTCCCTACACCATGTGGAGCATATCATGCTTACCCTTCCGGAGCACCTGATGATACCTCAGTTTTTATATGGGTTCACGCTGCTAGAGCTTTAGTTTTGTGGCGTTCTTGTTCATTTTTGTTTATTTGTTTTGTCCTTGTCATACTGTCTCAATTAGTGTTGCTGTGAATTGCCGTGATGTTGGATTTATGATTTTAGAATTTCCCCTTTCCTTTTCTTGCTTCGGTATTCGTTTGCCGATGTACCATATATGAAATTAGTATCTTTTGCATTTTTTAATTGTAGAGGGACTGCTGCATTAGTCCCAAAAGCACCGATTCTAGTTTATCATTTGAAAAAGTATTATAGGCTAAAAAAGAACAATATTTTTGTTGCAGTTATTGGTTACTATGTGGTAAGTAATCAATTATGATTACTAGTACCTGAAATAAATTTCAATTCACTTTTAGCTATAGGAACTGCCTTTTAGTAACCTCACTACTGGTCAAGGAATGACTATATATATAATAAGTAAAATCAGAAGGGTTGTGTCTTTATTTTATTTCACGAGATATTTGGCATGACATTTCTTTGCAGTAGAGGTTCTTAGATCGACTAAACTTCATTTAAATTATTTAGTATTAAAATCATCAAAATCAAATATGCATAACATATCTATCACTGATAACAATGGCGATAATTTTCAAATCAATCCCGAGTTATTACGTAAAAAATATTCCATAAAAGATCTGATTTATTTCCAAAATCGATGAGTCTCTAATGCATGTATTAGAATAAGTTCTGATGAAAACATAATGACAAAAAATAGAACACTTATATAGCAGAGCAGATGTAGATTGAGTTTTTGTTTTAACATTTAAGACAAACTTGGTGAATATTAACAAAACGTTTCTGTCTCCCTGTGTGTAAATATAAAAAATGGATAATAGCAAACACCTACAATGGCTGAACATTATAATTACATGCCACAATCTGCTATGGAACTACACATGAACAATACGAATAAGACAAAGACAAACGTAGACAACGATAGGAACTCGGGACAGCCGGACTTGGAACCGGCACTAGCAAAAGCCAGCGGTAGGGTTAAACCGGTTTATGGGTACACAAACCTCCCCTTTATCTGTCCCGTTTCCCTATAGTATAATAAACATACGAATTAAGCCAAATACAGGTAGACCACTAACCCCATGACCACAATCTTGAAGGGAAAGAAAAAAACAATACATAATTTAGAAAGATGGGTCAAGGGGTGCTCGCCGCTAAACTGCTGGCTAGCTCAAGGAGCCTAGTCTGCTGGTAGAACACTCTCGCACTACGGAAGAAAAATCAAATTCAAAACTTCCCGAAGGGTTTGGTCAAGAATCATCATAGATTTCAGTAGACATCGGCAGTATCAGTGAGAGGCCAGTATGTATGCAGGTCATTAAGCCTTATATCACCATGCATGCAGTAAATATAATTTTTAGTTGCTGCTTCGGTTTTCATTATTTGGAAATTTATTGTACTTTTTTTTCATCAACTGCCTCTAATTGAGATAATAGAAGGGGTGGCTCTTTTTCGGGATATCGGGATTCGATGTTTTTAAGCTCGGGATTTCGGGATTTTTATGATTTAAACCGGGATTTCGGGAAATAAACTAACCGGCAATCGGGATTTTATTAGTCTATAAGTTTCTTTGTAGTTCGGGATTTCAAGATTTAGAAAAAATAAAGTCAGGATTCCGATATGAGACTCCCTCCGGCTCCACCTTATAAAAGTGCAAAATAGATTTTCATGTTTTTCCATTTTCTAAAAAGCAACCTGGTAAATGTGTAGAAAAGATGGAAATATATTACCGGTACGTTTAAGCAACCACATACATATTAAAACATTAAAAATATTAAAGTCTTAAGCCCCATTTACATGCACAAGATTTACACCAGTATGTAAATTTACACGTGTGTAAAAGTACACCAGTATGTAAAAGTATATTTGCTATGCATTTACATGCATTTAACCTGAGGTGTGTATTTTAATTTAAAAAGCTTATTGCAAGAAGTGAAAAGGGCCGAAAAACATGTAAAAAAAATAAAAGTTTTCGATAGATCTTGGACATTTGTAGAGCGATAGAAAAACATGAAATTGTATTGTATCTGTTTTTATTTTTTTAATCAGAGCCCAACTTCCACTACAATAAGCAAAAAAACGCAAAATCATACAAAATTGTCAGAGAAGTCTGAATTTTATACAAATTATAGTTCAGTGTGTGTGTATCGATTTCATGATTTTCTTCCATTTCTTAGACAGGAACAGTATTTTGCACAGTGTGCATTTTAAAGTTTGCATTTACATGCTTAAAATGCACACCGTGTAAATTTACATATGTGCAAATATACATTTACACTTGCCCCTGACCTCATGCAAATTTACATCCTTTGTTAAGTTTACACACGTATGCAGATGCGTTTACATGCAGTAATTGCACACTAGTGCAAATTTGCATACCTATGAAAAAATACACATGTGTGTAAAACTGCGCATGTAAATAGGGGTTAAAATAT
This sequence comes from Modiolus philippinarum, assembly GCA_002080025.1. Taxonomy (NCBI): domain Eukaryota; kingdom Metazoa; phylum Mollusca; class Bivalvia; order Mytilida; family Modiolidae; genus Modiolus; species Modiolus philippinarum. The sequence continues at coordinate 8,514 of MJUU01020968.1, read as the reverse complement.
AAAAAATCAATATTTAAGACTTAAGATATTAAAAATATTAAAATAGAAAAAGTTAATTACCAAAACTATTAGTGAGGTATTTTCAAAGTTAAAATTGCAGACTGAGTGGGAAAAAAAGTTAAAATATTTGTGCAATTTTGAAAAAAAAACAACAGAAATTATTTTGTTCTCTTACTAAAAACTGCAAACTAGATCATGGTCCGTACAGAACAAAAATCTTTATATTTCTTGAAAATCACCTATATATCTGATATACATAAGGCATTTTTTTTTCCGTCGAAAATCCCTTCATCAAAATCTTTATCAATCATGGGCAAAGTTAAGATCTGGAGGATGATTTAGAACACAACTGAATTCTTTTTCTGGTATAATCTTTCTTTCAAAGAGGCTATTCAAAATGGCACTATGTACAATGTATAACTTGTTCATCAAAAGAAGGAAAACCAAATTATCTAATGTAAAAATCATTATCAAATGTAAATCATTATATAATCTCAACATGAATTTCAAAGAGAATAAAGAAAGTTCTCTATCACCTGATATTTAATGAAAGGTAGATTTATTGGTAAATGGGAGTAATAACAAAGTTACCGAACGGAGAGTAACACAACTTGCATTGATTGAGATAAGGAGGGGCTGTGGCTAAATGGGCTATATATAAAAATATATATAGATTCATTCTGGGGCTTTCAAGACGCTTGGTATCTACTTTTTTTGGTAACAACAATTGTACATTAAGTATCTACAGAAATTCAAAAATCTTTTCAGGTAATTGGTCTTTCGGAAACTTAAGTTTGTTTTCTGATTATGTTTGTAACGTGACAGCACACTTAAACAGATTTTCGAATAATCTGAAAGGTTACTTCACTAATTTTCAATTGATGAATGAAATAAAAGGGATTACAAGAAAAATCTTCAATCGCTGAAAATTACAATTACATGCTACAATCTGCTAGGGAACTACACTGGATAAACACAAAAAAGACATAGGACAAACGTAAACAAACGAAATTAACTCGGGACAGACGGACTTGGAACCGACACCTGAAAAGCGAGCGATAGTGTTAAACTGGTTCATGGGTACCAAAAGCCCTCTCTCACTGTCCCATTTAGTCTCACGGCTTGTTTTATGCTAGATTGTCAAAATGAAGTATATCTATAAAACATTAAACATGTATTTACATATATAAATTGAATTGCAAAAGTCCTAATATTATAGAAGTAAAATTCATTGTTGAAATATCTTTCCTTGCAAAGACATTATATGGCTGAAAAAATAATAAACAGCATAGATGACAAAATACTGGATTTCTATTAAAACATTTTCATAGAATTTTTGCATAAAAAAATGAAGATAACATGAAACACCCCAAATGCCCCAAAATCATATGCAACAACCCACAAAGGAACTGCACAAGAAAAACACAAACAGAAGACAAAAGATTTCATAAAGAACAATATGTACTTGGGATAGCTTGGCTTGGTATTGGCACCGGCAAATTCAGCTGTAGGGTTTAACTGGTTGATGGATACCCATACCTCTATTTTGTATATCCCGTTTCCCTTTAGTATAAACATACAAATAAAACCCACCACAGGTAGATTACTAAACTCAAGACCACTATCTCGAAAAGGAAAGAATGAGGCAAAATGTAATTTTGAAGGATGGGTAAAGAAGTTCTTAATCTGCTGGATATCTCAAGGAGGAATGTTGACTTTGTATGAATATTTCATAGACAAATATCTGATTTCTGCAAACAAATAATAATATAGATAGCTATGAAAGATCTAGTTTTCTCAGTTAAATAAATGTCATATTGTCACCAGTGAAAATAAAGGATTTCTAGTCACCGAATGACGTCTTAATGACGCGACGTCACAATATCTCTTCAATGTCGTCGTCAAAAAAACAGCTGGCGTATTGAAATGGAAAAAAAATAATCCGCATCTAAAATCTCGGTTTTTAAGTAGAAAATTTATATAATAAAAAGCATAACTAATCGACTATCATGAATATCAATAAAAATGTCACTTGTGTCGATCAACGCAGTGAATTAAACTCGTTGCGGAACAAATATCCGCAACTCGTTTAATCCTCCTGCGTTGTTCGGCACTCGTGACATTTTTATTGATATTCACGACGGTCAATTAGTTATACTATAAAGGGTCTAAATAGAAAAGCCAAAATTAAGCTATAGACAGAGCTATGCATGAGGGAGATACTCCTTAGTTTTCGAACAAAATTTTGCAAAATTTAGATATTGCAAATTTCAATACAATCGGTTTTCGGGTCAGCACCGAAGTACTGACAACTGGGTTGGTGAATACCCTCGGGGACTAATGTCCACTAGCAGAAGGATCGGCCCAGTGGTAATAAATCACAAAATACCGAAGTTACTGTTAATTTATTTTCTGCATGACTAAATATAGGAAAATTAAAATTTTTCAAGTTTCAGTCAAGAATTGAATTCGTAGAAAGTTTATACTCGGATTGTCGGTTTTCGTGGCCTTAAGCGTCCATTATGACGTCATAATTTTCATTGAAAAACAATATAATCCACGAAAACTAATGTCCCACGATAACCCATGATCGGACGGTAACATAGAGACTAAATTCTTGAAATTATGTGGATGAACAAATAAAGGGATATTGAGTAAATGTGCATGGGACAAACTCCCTATAAATATATGGTAAGATTAAGCAAATGGAACCACGCTTTCATTGTTGTTCTTCCTCTTGAAGTCACCACGAGGCCTTCAACAAAGAGCACATAATAAGTTCAGAATTACCGAACGAATGGAAATGTATCACGAGCTCCCAACATATTTCACAATTAAATTGAATAACAGAAAGCAAAGACAGAAGATAAAATTCCAAACATTTCTAAAAACCTTTCATACAGAAAATGAAAGTTTGGCCCACTAAAAAATGGATTCATAAACTTGGATTAGAATCTTTTAATGAAAATTTCAATTTAGTTTGCGTATTAGAGTAACGGAAGATAATACTCTTTATTATAACGTACTCAAATGAATTCTAGGGAAAATAGTCAACTTATCTCTACCTTCTTCAAAATTGTGTGTGACATAAGATACCATATTACATGTTTACACTTATGTTAACAATGACATTATTAATTATTGTCTAATGCAGATTTAGATATCATGCCCTATCTGTAAATGTTAATTTTAATTATTATACCTCAGTATATGAACATTACTACTAAAATTTCAAAAATAAAATTACTATTTTTCACCTCTTCCAATTTTGTAACTATTTACCGGTCAATAGTTTCTCAGACTATTGACTGGCAGTATGAATATTTTTCCCGAACTTTTTTCTTGCTTTCCTATTGGATAAAAAAATCTGATGATAATTCAGAATGCTCTGACATCATTACTAATGCAAATTACAGTGAACACTACTCACTTTGCAGCAGAATAAAAATGTGTTGGTGAGAAAAGATGTAATTGTTTATGTCTTAATAAGAATACAAAATTAAGAAAAAAATGTTAGAAATGAAGAAATATTATTCAAAGATGATTAAAAATTGTGAATGTTTTTTTCTTTCTATAATAAAATACTTATAGACTGTTCATTTGTGAATCCCATTGGATAAAAGTTATGTTGCTAATTCAGAATGCTCTTAAATCATTGTTTTGAAGTGACAACTCTTAACTAGTTATGCAAATTACAGTGAACACTATTCACTTTGCAGCAGATTAGTTAGTTAGTTTATTGAACCAAAAGCAATACAGCTTATAGGTATAACATATATGCATAACATAATAGTATAGTTAATTGCATCGGAGGAAAGACATATTGCATATAAAACTAGATGTTGTCGGAAACGACAGCTATCCCCGCACTCCCTGTTTGACACAGAAGACAGTTGTTATACACCCTTGGCATATTTTTTTCATTATTTTTTACATCTACCTATTGATAGTCATTATTGTTACTAAAAGAATTGTAGGATATATGGTTGCTAAGAAGAATTCCAAAAAATCGGTGGTCTTTGAGACTTTCAGGAAATTTACCAAGATTGGAATCAATATTTTTGAAATCCATGCAGTTGATGAAAATGTTTTTTCTAAACTAAATAAACAATTTAAGTATGGTTGCTAGGTAGAATTCCAAAAAATAAGTGGTCTTTGAGACTTTCAGGAAATTTGCCAAAATTGGAATCAAATATTTTTGAAATCCAATTAATGAAGATGTTCTTCCTAAACTACACAAACATTTAAAGTATGGTTGCTAGGTAGAATTTCCAAAAATAAGTGGTCTTTAAGACTTTCAGGAAATTTACCAAAATTGGAATCAAATATTTTTGAAATCCAATTGATGAAAATGTTCGTCCTAAACTACACAAACATTTTAAGTATGGTTGCTAGGTAGAATTCCAAAAAATAAGTGGTCTTTGAGACTTTCAGGAAATTTACCAAAATTGGAACCGCCTTTCAGAATCCTAAGTTATCAGAATTCTGTTTTTTACCAAACACTTGTCAGAATATAAGATAATATGCCAAAATTAAAAAAAAAATATGTGTCTTTGACATTTTCAGGAAATTTACCAAAGTTGGAACCGGAACCAAAATTCCAAAAGCTTATTGCAAATCTATAGACTACAAGCAACAATTCTGCATAAAGATTTGATCACTAAATCCAAAAATGTAGGAGGAGTTTGCGTCACATGCCACATGTGTCTAATCCACATCTTTGGGTCTTTGTTAAAATTGACATCATGGGCCTCTTGTTTGCACCAAGACCAATAGACGAGTTTCCAATTGGTGAATTTTCCCGGAAAATTTTGACGTCACAATATAGAATTTTGTACGTCACAATGTTACGTGACGCAATTTACTCCACTTGACCCCAGGTCAATCGGGGTAATTCATTCATAAAACGAAATTGGAAATTCGTCTATATCAAAAATCTGAAAGCTTATTGCGCATCTACATACTATAGGCAACAGTTCTATAACAAAATTAAATCCCTAAATCCATAAATGTAGGAGGAGTTTGTGTCACATGCCACATGTGTAAAAATTGACATCATGGGGCCTCTTGTTTGCACCAAGACCATTATCAATAATCCGAAAGCTTATTGCGCATCTGCAGACTATATGCAACAATTCTACAACAAAATTAAATCCCTAAATCCAAAAATGTAGGAGGAGTTTGAGTCACAAGAAAAGTGTGATGGACGGACGGACGGACGGACGGACAGACGGAGGGTATAGCATTATCCCAGAACTTTCTTCGAAAGTGCGGGGATAATAAATCACATATCAAAACAGTACTTATTGTAGTCTTAATTCTGTAGCAGATAAAATTTTGTTGAAATAAAAATAAAAAATAGATGCAATTGAGTAGGTTTTAATAAGAATACAAAATTTAGAAAACAAGGACTAGAAATGAGAGAAATGGTTCCAAAGTTGTAAATCTTGTGTTTTCGGTATAATAAAACACTTATAGACTGTTTATTCGGGATTATTCGGCTACACCTCGATCAATAGTCAGGGTCTCGGGGACAACAAACTTGCTATTCCCTCATAACCAGTCAATAAGTATAAAATATTATTATGCCCTCTGTGATTCCTCCACAAACAGTAAAGGTAGTTTATGAAGGCATGCAAAATGTGCAAAAATAATAAAACAAAAATATTGTATAGATATGCAAAAATAATCTACGACATAAAATTACTTCAGTTTTAGCATCATTTGGCATAAAAGCCAATGATGAAAACAATCAACTCCCTTACATCTACTGGGTACCTAAACTACATAAGAATCCATACAAACAGAGATTCATCGCCGGGTCTTCCAGATGCACCACTAAACCTCTTTCACAGCTCCTCACTACTTTGTTGACCGCAGTCAGAGATGGCCTGAAAAGTTACTGTAATAAAGCTTACTCTACAAGCGGTGTGAATCAAATGTGGGTTCTTAAAAATTCCAAAGATCTCCTTGAACAGCTATCCTCAACCAGTCTTACCCATTGCCATAGCATTCAAACTTTTGACTTTTCTACTCTGTATACAACCCTTCCACACAATAAACTGAAAACAGTAATTGCAGATTTAATACATCAATGTTTCTGCACTAAAAATGGAGAACGCAGGTACACCTATTTAGTTATAGGGAAAGACCAGACATATTTTGTTAAAAACCACACTGATTCAAACAAGAAGTACACTGAGACTGACGTAATCAAAATGTTAGATTTTTTTATCGACAATATTTTTGTCGAATTCGGAGGTCGTATTTTCCAACAGACAATAGGGATTCCCATGGGAACCAACTGTGCGCCGGTTTTAGCCGACCTTTTCCTTTACTCGTACGAGGCCAAGTTTTTACAAGGGCTTATTCAAAGAAAACAAAAACATTTAGCCCAGTCCTTTAATTTCAGCTTCCGCTACAAAGACGATGTTTTTTCTCTTAATAATCCTAAATTTAAGGAGTATTTACATCAGATCTATCCCAATGAGCTCGAGATTAAAGAAACAACTGAAACACCTACTTCAGCTTCGTACCTAGATCTTTTATTGTATATTGACGAAGATGGACGTTTGAAATCTAAGCTATATGACAAGCGTGAGGATTTTAATTTCCCAATTGTGAACTTTCCCTTTCTGAGCAGCAATATACCTACCTCTCCAGCCTATGGAGTGTACATTTCACAGTTGATTCGTTACTGTCGAGCGTGTATTTTGTACAGTGATTTTTTTTAACAGAGCAAAAACGCTGTCCCAAAAGCTTCTTAGTCAGGGATTTGTTCAACCTGTTAATTTCATCCCTCAAGAAATTCTATGGCCGTCACCATAACATCATTGAAAGATATGACGTGTCAGTATCTCAAATGAAAGTGGACATTTTCAGGTAGATTCACGTCTTCCCGGATTTGACTACCGACTTTGACATTTTTCCTGGATCGACTCACTCACAGTGTGACGGGTGCTGTTAACAGAGCAGGACATGCTTACCCTTCCGGACCACCTGATGTCGCTCTCAGTTTTTAAGGGAGTTTTTTGTATTGTCTCATATATCATTTTAGTTTCGTCTTCGTTAGTGATGTTTGTGGTACCGATTTGTCCTTGTCAATGTTTGAATACTAAGTTTATTTCTAAAACATTTCAAAATTTCATCACGGTACTGTTTGAGGGTTAGAGAAGTAACACTTAACTGTGGATTTTTATTGGTTGTGTCTTAGGGTTTGAAAACGACAATGACCAATCAGCTAGCAAACGAGTCCTTCAAAAAAATATTTTCCTAACTTGCAGCGTGACGGGTGCTGTTAACAGAGCAGGACGTGCTTACCCTTCCGGAGCGCCTGTTGTCACTCTCAGTTTCACTGGAGTTCACACTGTGAGTGCTTTTGTTTTGAATGTTGTGATTTCTATTTCTGTGCTTTGTGTCTGTCTAACGTCATTGTTTTGTGTCTGGCGCCATTGTTTTCTGTGTTTTCGTTTTGGCCATGTCTTTGAACTTCGATTTTTGTGGATTTCCCTCCTTTGTTCCTTCGGTATTCTACTGCCGTTGTTTGACTCTAAATATACTTTTTATATTTTTCATTGATCATTTTGACATAAAAGTTAAACGATACTTTTGTTTGTGTTTGCCATGCACAATTATAAATAATATAAACCTGATAATACTATAAATTACAATACGCAATATTAAAATTTTGAATCGGGTTTCCCTTTTTTTATATTTGTACACAAAAGCCGGTTAAAATATCAAATAAATATGAAAAGCATTTTAATACTTTATTTTAATGCGCGTTGTGTTTTATCATTTATTTAATTTTTAGTACATTTAATTATATATTTTATATATCATTTCGATAACAACAAAACTACTTATTAATCATTGTTTTGAAACAATATACCCGAAAATTGGTGAATAATTAATATATTGTATCTTGACATGTCATAGGAAATTAAATCGATATGGCCAGAAATTAAAAAAAAAATGCATACAACAACACAAATAATCAATACACCAGCAAATCTTACAGCTTGTAACAATTTTATATCGTCTGTGTTAACCAAAGAAGATTTGAACACAGAATTTAAAGGGAAATAACCAATAAACCATACGGCATTGGAAAAAAAATGGTGAAAATCATTCAATAACTCCTACACAGGCCTTTGGATTTTCTTCAAAATTTCAGAGTATATAGATCTTGATATGCTGAACATTATTCCAATTTACACTTTACCTCTATCTGTTGCAGTTTTTGAAATAAAAAATAAAAAATGCATAAATTTTGAAAAATTTACGGAAAAGGGCTATAACTCTAAGACGGGTTTTCCGATTTTCCGATTTTCTTCAAAATTGCAGAGCGTTCTGAACAATTTTAAAACATGTCAGATTTTTGATATCTGCAACGGTTTTTTACCCCTATGTTCTATTTTTAGTAACAGCGGCCATTTTGTTTGGCCCTCGGACTAACCGAACTCATTTTTAAACTACATACCCTGGTGATGACCCAGGCCAAGTTTGGATTAT
>MJUU01020964.1:19866-36740 GCA_002080025.1 Modiolus philippinarum | reverse complement strand
TCATAATTTTAAACTCTTTGAGACGGCTAACCTTTTGTCAAAAGTATCATCTATGTAACCGTCTTTACAGAAATCTGATTTCCATCTACCATGGCGCTTGATACAGCGCTAACTGACATCTGACATTGCCGCCATCGTTGCCCCTCCAGAGCGCAAAGAATGAAGGCCTAACTTTAGGGACGGGGCAACAATTCTCAATCTCCGAACAATATTCTCTCGAGCTAAAGTAAAGCTGATTTTCTTATTCTTGTAAATGAGTTTTGCTACTCCAGATGACCTGAAAATTGGTCTAAAAATAAATTCAGCTGATGAAATGTTTAAGTTAGCAAGAGCTAAGTAACGCTTAAAACATGGATACAGGACAAGCTTCAGTATTGCCACTAGAAATTAAAATTTCATTGCCATGTCTGTATTGATCCGTTTTGCTCCTATCAATTAAAATACATAAATGATCTTCAAAAATTTTTACATTCCTGCAAATTAAATTACTAAGTTCATCAAAACGTAAAAAAACAGAAAAAGCTATAACTATCATAGTCAAATCCCTGACTATAAGTAAATCATTACTACTCTTATACATGCTACATAAATTAACTAACATCTCAGAAGTTACAGGGTCTTTTTTAACAACTGGCTTACTGTTTAATCTATTTGCTGAAGTTTGTAGATTCTTAACAAAGTCATTATCAGTAGGATCAGCATAACCTTTTAAAGAATGAACCCATCTTTATGAATATAAAGCAGAGTTAATAACACTGGCTGATGAATTATGATCAATTAAGTAAGTAAGGTACAATGAAACGTGGATCGGTTCTGCGGGTAAATACGGAAGTTTATAAAATTCTGCAAATTGTCTCCATTTAGAAAAAGCGCTGAAATACTTCTTCGAGGTGTTCGTGCTTCTGGAACTCAAAATATAAGAAGACATGTTTTCTGCTAAAGATCTCAGTTCATGCTCTCTGCCAATGCCTGCCTGGTCCATGAGCTCCCCCACTCTCACCTGCAATCCTAGTCCTGAAAACAATGAGAGCAGATTAGAAAAATATTCTCAAAGCTAACATCCTGAAATTTAAAGGATATTGTATGAATATACCGTTTTTACCTGCACCTCTTTCAATGATTTTTGAATGCGGTAAAACTGCAACATCTCTGATAAACCTCTCAAAACCTTGGAATGTATATATAAGTGGCCAAAAAGGCGCACTTTTCCACTCTGGGATAATTAAAGTGCAAACAGCTTTGTCAAGTTTAATTTTATTGATAGTTTTGGGTATCAAAGTAGGAGGGGGGATGCACCAATTATTATCCTGTGACCAGCATTGGTCAAAGGCATTCACTCCCTCTGTACCTGGACACCAAACTGGTGAATTAAAGCGAGCACACTTAGTGTTGTAGTGAGTAGCGAATCTGTCTACGGTATATTTACCCCATTTTTGATCAAAATCATTAAAAACATCTGCTTTGATTGCCCAGTCATCATGATCAAGCCTTCTTGAAATTTCGTCAGCCTGGGTGTTTTGATCACGGGGAATCCATCTTGGCAAAAGTGAAATATTGTGATTTTTACATGTATTCAAAACACTTACGGCTATATGCTGAAGTTCAACTTTTTTACTGCCTACATTTAAAATGTGCGCTACATTCTTATTGTCTGTTTTCAACTGTATAGTTTTGTTTTTCATTATTGGTGCAAGTGTACTTACTATTCTGTCCACGCCTTCCAGCTCGCGCCATGTAGAGCTTTGAACTTGCTCGTAACGAGTCCAGTTACCTGAAACATCTGAATTCTCTACTAGAGAAAGCAATTCGGTGGACAAAAAACCACCATAGCCTACATCTGAGGCATCACAAAATCATTCCAAATCATAAATAGGACTTTCTGTTGTGCAATTCAAAAGCACACCTTCCTTGTTTAAAATTCTAATATGATTCTGCCAAAATATCAATTCGTTCAAAGCTAAATTTGTCAGCTTCACAGGTGCGTCCCAAGACGCCCTGTCTAAAATGCAAAAATAAAGAAATCTGGTATTGAAACGAACAATGTTTCCAAAAATAATATACATGGATATAATCTGCCCAACAATGCTCGCTAAAGTTCTGACAAAAAACAAAACTTTACCATCATTAACCTTTTGTAAAACTAGGTTGATATTGTTCGACAGCTAATCAACTCTCTCATCAGAGACAGAAATTCTGCCTTGTTCAGTGTTCCAAATGTATCCTAGCCATTTTATAGTTTGAGCAGGTGACCAGCTACACTTTTCTTGAGCAAGCAAAAATCCCAATTCTAGCAGTTCTGTTTGAACTTTATTGCTCACTCTCAAACAATCATCATAATCATCAGCACCGCCTAGACCATCGTCTAAGTACATGATGATTTTGATACCTAAAGTTCGAAAATACTTGACAACTTCTCTAGTGACTTTTGAAAAAATAAAACCAGCAGTAGCTATCCCAAAAGCCAATACAGTATAGACAAAATATTTAATTTTGCCTTCAAAATCCCACGAAAACCCTAAAAACTGTCTATGTTCCTCAAAAATACTAATATGGTGATATGCCGACTTTAAATCGTAGCCAAATAGGTAATCACCCTTGCGAAACATCTCCTTAGCAACATAAGCGTCTTCATACTTAAATCTGAACTGAAACAAATGTGGATTTATGTGTCGACAATCCAAAACTAACCTTGGTTTAGCCTTTTTATTATAAGCAACAGTTAAGGGATTGACTACTTTTGGAGGACTGTAAACCTCCCTTATACAACCTTTCTTCAAAAGACTATCTATCTCAGATTTAACAAAATCGGGATTATCTAAAGCAGATCTATTATTGCGCAAAATAACTCTATCTGGCTCCGTTTTCAATGGTAACTTATAACCATTTTGAACTACATCAATAACGTGAGTATTTGAAGTTATTAGTTTCCATTTGTTTATATTTGCTTTCAATCTACCCACAGGTGTATCAACAATGTTTGAATTACCCTTATTCGTCTGCATAGAAAAATCAATATCTTTAAAAGGACTTAAATTTGTAATCGAGCTGTCCCTAGATTTGTGTTCAGGCAAAATACTCAAGTTTTTTGAAATATTAAAAGTATTTTGAACAAAGTAAGAAAAATCTAATCTACTTAACTTAGCCGTTTTACTAGCAGAATCTGGACAGGAATCAGCCCAATGGCCCCGACGTCCGCAGGTAAAACACCTCCCTGAGCGAATCTTGAGCTTCTCCTCTTTCTTCTCTAATGATGAAGAAGTGTACGGAACAGTCCTATTCTTAGTCTTCTTTGACTTTTCAGCTTTATTTTTCCGTTCAGCTCTCGCTTGGGCTCTAATCATTCGCTTTTCATCTTCCGAGTCGTCGGGAATTGGATTGGCGACGTACTCCTGTACGACTTTCCATCCGAGCTCGGACGTGTCGGCCAATTTAATCAATTTTTGCCTTTCTTTAACTAAATCAATACCTTCATCGATTTTAGCTTTTGCGGCGTTCATGGAATGTATTGTAAGTTCAGGTGCATCCAAATGGGATTTAGCTTCCTTTAACTTCGCCAGTACTTTAACAGAATGTTTGTATTGGTTTTCATTCCCTTTTCTGGAAAACGTGAAATTGTCTGTCAGTGTCTCTTCCATTTTCACTAACTGAGTTTGAGAAATCTCGGTCTGCAATTTTTGAACATCACTTTGAAAAGACGTGAATCTCGAATCCATTAAGGATGCCATGTTGTTCAGAAGGTCGGTCTGTGAGGCAGCAACTGCAGCTTTGACTTCTTCTGCAATGACTTCTTTAATTTGCCCGGTGTCCATTATGCGAGTTGACAGTTCAACGGGTGGCAAGGTAGTGAAATTTCAAATGAAAATCACGTGATAAGAAAACAATAAATACCCGTATATATAATACAATAATTTCCCTCTATACTACGTAACGCGGGAAATTTTAAAAGTAGTGGCAGAAGAGTATGTGATTAATTCGGGATGTAAACTTGATAAAGCTTTATCAGACCACTCACTGTCAAATTGCAGCTTATTATAACCACATTGTTTATCTTCAGATAAAAAAGCTTTTATTTAGTCTAAGTACATGATAAATACAGTTTTTACAACGCGAACTGAGTTGACTATGAAAACATCAAAATTTTACAAATGTTTGAAAACGAGGCTTCCCGAGTTTTTAAACTTTCAAAATTTATTAAACAAGATGTGAGAATTTTAAATTAACGTGTCAAAGTTGTAGAAAATGTTTCTCTAATGGCATAATGTAAAACACCGAGGTTTATGTTCCGAATAGATTTGGCGGGAAATTTCCCTCTAGTTATTCTCTCACTAGAGACGAGAAATATTTTTATCACATCGGTCAGGCGTTGATTAAATTTGCCAGAAATCAGAGAACATATATTATCCCATAGCCTACCTTGTTTATCCTCATACACCAAACTACAGTTATACACACAGATACAATCCACAGCAGTTTAAACGACATTTCACAGCTTTATTCCTGTGCTGTCCGATACTTCTGTACTATCCGATACACTTCTGTACTGTCCGATACTTCTGTACTGCCCGAAATTTATATGGATCGCAAATAGCTCAATTAAAGTAAAATTACAAGTAAAAGGTCGGAACTAATTATATTTCTAACGTTAATCATGCCATGCTGTGGTAATCAAAATACTAAGTGGACATTATTAGATTTATTTAAATTGTGGTATTTATCACAACCTACTGGTGACCTTTTAGAGTTTAAATTAAATACAAAACATATTGTGAATTCAGTTTCTGCATATTGCAATTTCGACAAGTTACATGTATGTCAAATCAGAGCAGATAAAATCTTAACATTTGGAAGACCATAAACTCAAATATGTTTAAAACTGATAGGGAAAAATCGTGATGTAAAAATCAGCTAAGGACAGAGCTTTGTGTGAGGGAGATACTCCTTAGTTTTCCACAAAATTTGAAAAAATAGATATTGCAAGTTTGCAAATAAAATCGGCTTTTGGATCAGTACCGAATTACTGACTATCGGGTTGATGATTACCCTAGGAGACTTACAGTCCATTGGCAGGGGCATCGACGCACAGTTGGAACAAATAACTAAATACCACTTACTGTAAATTTAGTTTCTGTGTATAATGTCCACTTCGGCAACTTATATTTCTTAAACAGAATTAAAATATTTGGAAGACCGTAAACTCAAAGATGTTTAAAAACTGATAGAGAGCAAATAACCAATATGATCTAAATGTAAAGCCAAAATCAGCTAAGGACAGAGCTTTGCATGAGGATGATACTCCGCAGTTTTCAACAAAAATTATACAAATCAAGATATTGCAGTTTCCTCATTAAATCGTTTTTTTGTCAGCATCAAAGTACTGACTAATAACAAAATGCCGAACTTACTGGAAATTTTAGTCTGCATATAGCCATTTCGACAACTTATGTCTCATCAGTGCATATAAAATCTAAACATTTGGAAGATCATAAACTCAAAGATGTTAAAAAACTAAAAGAGTTCAAATACTAATATGGTGTAAATAGGAAGCCAAATTAGCTAAGGACAGAGCTATACATGAGGGAGATACTCCTTAGTTTTCAACAAAATTTACAAACATTTACATATTGCAAGTTTCCAAATAAAATCGGCTTTTGCTTCAGCACCGAATTACTGATTTTGGGGTTGGTGATTACCATTGGGGACTTAGAGTGCACTAGCAAAGGTATGGACCCAGTTGAAACAAATAACTTAATACCAAAATTTCTGGAAATTTATTTTCTGTATATAATGGCCATTTCAACAACTTATGTTTCTTCAGTGTAGATACAGTTAAATCATTAAGTAGATCATAAACTTAAAGATGTTTAAAACTGGTAGATAGCAAATTACCGTTATGATCTAAATAGAAAGCAAAAACTGGCTAAGGACAGAGCTTTGCATGAGATAGATACTCTTTAGTTTTCATCAAAATTTACAAATTTAGATATTGCAAGTTTCAAAAGTTTTGAAGGGAGACACACACACAAAAAAAAACGTTCTACTCGACATACCTTTATAACCTTTGTAAGACCTTTAAGTCTTCTTCAGCTTTGAAACTTCAAGATACATATACAGTAACCGTAAGGTGCATTGATTTACATACCAAAATTGTTTTTCAAAAAAAAAAAAAAAAAAAAAAAAAATTGCACGTCATAATTATTTTGGCAGCCACATTTTCAAATACAAATATGTCACATTCGACTTGCATACCCCTTTTACTGTTCTTTTCAGACCTTATTTGCATGAAAGATATTCCCCGTAGTTTTCAACAAAATTAACAACAATTTAGATTGCATTTTCCAAATAAAAGCGGCTTTTGGGTCAGTACCGAAGTACTGCCTACTGGGCTGGTGAATACCCTTGGGGACTAACAGTCCACCAGCAAACGCATCGACCCACTGGTAACAGATAACTTAATACCGAACTTGCTGTTTTTTTTGTTTCTGCATATAGCAGATAAGATTGAAATTTGTATTCATATTCCAAGATACATGCAACAATATCATCCTAAAAGATAGTGTTTAGGGATTTTTATGAAATTATTAAATACCGAAGTTACTGTGAATTTACTTTCTGCATAGGCGCATTTCGACAACTAATGTCTCATCAGTGCAGATAAAATCTAAACGTTTAGAAGGCCATAAACTCAAAGATGTTAAAAAACTGATTGAGAATAAATAAAATTATGAAATATTTTGTTCTATTACATGACAAATATGCTGTTGTACCTGCAATCAAAGCTTCTAATAACATCGTTTTTGTATGTATAGCACATTATTATTGCACAAATGCCTCATCAAAGAACTAGGCATGTACAATAGCCAGGTAGTGCTACATTCAAAAGAGTTCATCTGACAAAGATGAAATCCAAGATCGCATGATCTTCGTCTTGCTCAATTTCTGAATTGTCTATTGAACTTAGATTTTGTCTGCAGTCAGAGATAGTCATCAAGTGTACTGCGAAACTATTCATGCTCGAAATGACAAAAAACACATGTGAATACTAAAAATTCAAAGGATTTATTAGAAAGTCTTAAATCCCGTTTATTTTCACAACATCGTATGACGTAATGGGCGTTTATATTTTACATATATGCGTATTTTTCCTTTTTATTTCCCGTATTTACGTATTGACATAGTTTCACGTATTCCGTATTTATCAATATTTATTTCACGTATTCCGTATTTATCAATATTTATTTCACGTATTTCGTATTTGAACAAAAAAGTTCTCGTATTATGTGAACTACTTTAGTCACATTTTACTGAAGAGCTCATTTCGCGCCCTAGAATCGGTAGCTTTTTGGTCTGTTTGTCCGTCATCTTTCATCTAAAAAGGTTCTTTTCAGCAATGGGAATATTATTTTTTTATAATAATTCATTATCAAAATGATCACAAAATGCAGTTGATTAAGTTTGTCCGCCTCATTGTTCCTTCATCACAGCTCAGGTCTTTAGCGTTATTTAACAAGATTATTTTGTGGCGATAATTGGACATTCCATGAATACCATTATGTTCTCTATTGCTCCTTTGGATTTCTCCAATAATAAAACGTCTATGCACACTAACTCCTGACCAATGGCTACAAGTAATGTTCACAAATGGTGCCTTGCCTGTCTGGCTGGTTGTCTGTTCTGCTTGGGTTGCCTTTCTCGCCATGAAGAGCTTCCAATACTGCTGGAACCTGGCTTGATGGTAAATTTTACAAGTTGTATGGTTCTATCGTCTGTCTTGACCTGTCTGTTTATAATATCGTCATGGATGGTCAACTGACTAATATGCCATCTTTATGGAATGAGTGGTATCTGTCCATGTTTTGGCTTAAATCACTGTTTCACGAACTCAATCCATGGGTTTAGCTGCGGGTTTGATCCTTGTCATCCACGTAAATCTATGTTGTGTTCAATGTTTAATGTGTCCAATATGTCTGGAGTTACTGTCAGACATTCCACATAAGGCGGACATGTGGATCCGGAAACTACTAACACTGTTAACGTTAACAATGTGTTTCCAAGTATTTTTCTAAGGGAATTTATTTGCCAGTATAATGTCTAGTAGGAAGGCATGGGGATCAGATTTAAAAAGGATCTGTATAATGTCCGAGATGAATCCGAGATGTTTTGCAGTTAGTATTTTATAGAAATTTGAAAAGCCTTGCCACAAAAATAGGATAGGATAGGAATGTATCGTTAAGGGTACGCAGTTTCTGATCTTCATATTACACCATAGTTCAGATCTATAAAGAACAATAGGTAATTATGACTGATTTACAGATTCAGCAAGACGTTCGGATTTATTTTCGAGTCGGTAAATTCCAAAGCAAAGAAGGAGTTTCTACTATCCAATGATGGAAGGTTGTATCCCATGGAGGCATCAGCTCGTTACCGATATACCATAAATATTCTATAATACGCAACTTGAACCGCGCACATCATAAGAATTATGAAAGTTGTCCAGAAAATCAAATCACTCCATTGACGGATTGTTACCGAAACATTTCAGCGTGTTTATAATGATTGCAGGTATGACAGTACCTTCTATAGCTAATCCGTTGGAAAATCTTTTCAATTATTGCTAAATATATCTACAGTTGACTTTATTTCGCGTATTTCGAATTGAGCGCTTTCAATTTCTCGTATTCTGTATCTATCAATTTTTATTTCACGTATTTTCGTAGTGGCACCCCCCTTTACCACCCCCACACTATATACCAAGCTTTATCATGATAAACTTTAAATAAAAATCAAAGGTATCATTCAAAAACCTTTTGCCAATTCAAAAGAAATTGTTATTTATGTTATAAATCCATATTTTTTTCAAAGAAAAAGTATGCTACGATGAACAAAAAGGTGTGCAGTATGTTTGAATGTCAATACGCCAGAGCTAGCGCAAATTATACGGACTTTCTCATTAGACATTGTAATCTCCGAGACTGCCTTATAAATCAAGGCTTAAACAAATTCCATCGCATACGATCATTAAAATCTTCTTTAATATATATCAGTCCCGTGTGGAAAATTTTGAAGTTTTGGTCCGAAATCTGATTCAAATTCCTTTTTTACTTAATACTTGAATGATCATTTCTTTTAACTGTCTACAAACTTTCAATAGCAATTGCTGTTCAGTTTCTACCAGACACTATCGCAATGGAAGGGGACGTTTGGAGCGCTATAAATCCGATTCAACCCACCATTTCTTTTTAAATGCCTGTACCAAATCATGACCGTTGCAACCGACGTTTTTTTTTTGTGGTTTCTACCTGATTAGTCTTTTGTCTCATGGACTTCGGCCCATGACAATCTGTTTGGAAATTTTAATATAAGCTCCACTGACACAACTGTATTTCATTTTTAATTTCAATTTATTTTTTTACTTTATTTAATTTTTATTTTGTATTTTTAATTGAAGGTAAATACAAAGTAAAAAAGCAAGATAATAGTGACAGAAAATGAGTGACACTTAGGAAGAGAATTCCTAAACTGCGACTGAACAACAAAATAAAACATAATACCGTGTCAGTAGCAGTTGTAAATCAAGTTTCAAGTTTCCAGAATTGATCGGAAATGAAGATTATACGCAAATCTTAAAATGTATAATGTCCCGAGTTCCTTTCGTTGTCTATGTTTGTCTTATACGTGTTTTTCTTGTGTAGTTCCCTTGCAAATTGTTGCATGTAATTATAATTTTCAGGCATTATAGGTGTTTTCTGTTATCAAAATGCTTAGTATGAATTGGAACTTGTTCAACGTAATTTTGTAATGTCATTTGAAAGCTTCTTTATATTCTTTTTATTCGAAATATATGCTATAACATTTTCCTAACTGACATAGTAACCCAGCGTTCGCAAAGTACACGACATTGCCTGAATTATTAGTGTTGATTATACACAATGTACATTGTTTTGTGTGTTTGTGTGTGTGAGTGTGTCGCGTTCATGCTGTGTATGGTTATTTTCTCCCCCTTTTCAAGATGAAAAATGACAGATTGGTAAAACAGTTTGGCATCTTGTTCCAATATTATTCATGAAGTATGACGATTAAAGAAAAACTGCATTTTTATTGAACTTTATATGTGTTGTGGTATTAGTTTAAGAAGTCCAAAACGGAAAACTAGGTCAGTTCCGTATAAGAACTATCCATAGCTTTAACTTTTTGCTTAATGAAAATGTTGAGGACCGTACGGTGACACCTAGATGCTTTGTTTTGGGTCGTTTTAACCTAGATATGGGATGTTGTCTCCTAGACATTTACCCCATTTCCTTTCTTTTTCATATCAAAAATTTTAAAAAAATCTTAATAATTGAAACTGTTGTTGTCTTTTCTCATCTCAATCTTTTCCACTTATTACACTTTCCTACACTAAACCCATTGTAACTACCATTCTCAGTCACAAACGGGTATTACGTGTTTTCCACTTATTACATTTTCCTACACTAAACCCATTGCAACTACCGTTCTCAGTCACAAACGGGTATTGCGTGTTTTCCAAATTTCAAAACTTGAAACCACCATATTGCACTTGCTCCACTTCTCCTTTCAGTTGCGTATAAAGTCGTGACCTAGATATCGTTGGTAACTTTAAACTTCGAGATGTCATTTCAAAGAGTCCCAACTGCCAACTGGAAGTACAACTTCGAGATTTTAATGGTTGTCCGATTGGATCAGGCTCCAATCAGTTGTTAACTGTCAATTGGCGTTTGAAAATATCAATGAAATCCAGAAATCCCAAGTCGTTTGGAAACTTCTCTGGACAACCTCAACAAAAATAAGATCATTATCCTACAGGCAACGATTCTAACAACTGACTGTTCGTGTGTGAGAAACACTGTCTCGACGGTATGGTTAAGGAAATGGGACTTGATAATTCATTGGTCTTTTACTACCACTATAATTTCAAGGGAAGAGATTATTAAGATCACACTTCTGTTTTAGCATTATTCGGCATCAAAGCAGATAATGAAAACAATCAGCTCCCTTACATCTACTGGCTACTTAATTTGAAGAGAATCCGATTCATTGTGGTGGCTGCCAAATACACCACTAAGCTTCTTTTTATGTTCCTTACTACTTTATTGCCCGTAGTAAGAGATGGCCTGAAACATACTCGAATAAAGCCTTCGAGCAGCGTCAATCAAATATGGAATCTAATAAAAAAGAATCTTTAGATCTTTTTGAACAGATACGCTCAACCAGTCTGACCCAATGCCATAGAATATCCACTTTTGATTTTTCTACTCTTTACGCAACAGTTATTTCTGATTTTATACATCAATGATTCAGCACTACATATTGCGAATGCATATTGACATATTTAGTAGTAGGAAAGATAAATCAAATTTTATTAATAACCAAACTGAGTGAAAGAATAAGTTCACTGAGAACAAGGTAATGAAGATGTTGGACGTTTTGATTGACAATATTTTTGTCGAACTCGGTAGCCATGTTTTTGAACAGACAATGGGATTTCCATGAGAACTAACTGTGCGGCACTTTTAGCTGATCTTCTCCTTTCAAGTGTTCACAAGGACTAACACAGAAAAAAAAACGAATAGAGTGTCCCAAGTCCTTTAATTTCAGCTTACGCTACAAAAATGTTCTTTCTTGTAATAATCCAAACTTTAAGGAATATTTAATAATCCAACATTCAAAGGCCATGTTTTTCAACAGACAATGGGATTCCCATGTAGGCCCATTTTAGCTGACATTTTCCTTTTCTCGTATGAATCCAAGTTTTCACAAAGGCTATAACAGACAAAAAAAAAGAACGGAGTGTCTCCCATCCTTTATTTTCAGCTTCCGGTACAAAAAAAATGTTCTTTCCCGTAATAATCCAAACTTTAAGGAATATTTAAACCAGATCTATCCCAATGGTTACCGATATGCCTACGTTTTGTGATGCATTGACGAAGATGGATTTGAAATCAAAGATTTATAACAAACTTCCAAATCGTGAACTTTCCCTTTCTTAGAAGCAATATACGTACCACTAAAGCTTATATAGCGAACATTCACATGTGATTCGTTACTGTCGTGCATGTTATTAATACAGTACTGTTATGAAAAAGGCAAAAATACTGTCCCAAAAGCTACCGAGTCGGGGATTTGTCCAGCCTTTGTTACTTCAAACGCCCCAGAAATTTTATTGTCGTATGACATCATTGAAAGATATGACGTATCAATGTCCTGAATGAAAATGGATTTTTAAAGATGAAAAAGAAAGGAAATGAGGTAAATGTCAAGGAGACAACATCCCATATCCAGGTTAAAACGACCCAAAACAAAGCATTTAGGGGTCACCCTAAATGGAACCCCACACCATATAGCAAGCCCTAAATGGCCCCAAAAAGGTAAAAAAGTAAATAAATCAATGGAAACAAACCACACCAAATATCAAGAAACTAAAATTTTATAAGAAGACAAGGACAAGCCTTGGGACAGGCGCAAAAATTGCGGTGTGGTTAAACTCGTTTTCATGTATCCGAACCCTCCCCCTATGTGTGGAGACATTTTACGTCTTCAAGAATAAGACATAACTTGTTTTGAATAAACCCTGGATTGAATCACTGATAGTTTGATGGGTGCAACTAGTAGAACAGGGCATGCCTACCCTTCCAGAGAACCTGTGTCAATCCCTGTTTTCGTGGGAGTTCACACTGTAAGTGCCTCAGTTACGACATAATCCGATGATGTTTTCTATATGAGTATGACATTTACCATTACCAACGTAATATTCAAGTGATTGTGCGATACGATAGTGACCAGCCATATCTTTGACCACACTGATCCTGTTTCTGTAAGCGGTGCTGCATTTAAAAATGTTAACTTAATAAATTTTATTAGACTTCGTGCAATTTCTGATAAAATCTAGTCATTTCATTGGTTCTTTGGAATGTGTTATTTTGCAGTATGATATGTTTTCTGCGCTTTCCCTTACCAACATATGATATATTTTCGCGAAGCAAAGAAAATATCACATTCTGACACGTTGTTTGCCAAGCTTGAGAAATATCATCCTCTGTCCGAGATTTATCGATCAGTATTTAGTAATTTTTACTTTCCTAAGCCCCAGTAGACAGTTATTAATTTCATGATTTATGTAAATTTCTCCCGATAATATACATTATGGCATTTGCAGAGGTGTCTGCAGAAACAACTGAAGAATTTTTGGATACGAAAACAGCAAGTCTGCGAAATATGGAGGCAGAGCGGTAAAAAATTCAATTTCCATGGAAAAAAAAAAATGTTTCACCTCAAGATGAAGGGTTTACCAAATGTGAACCTAAATGTTGTGAATTCTGCGAAAAATTATCCAAATCATTTTTATATATTAGTTCATTTTCACCTACTTCTCCAGCCTATGGAGTATATATTTCACAGTTTATTTGTTACTGTCGAACATTTAGTTTTTACAGTAATTTTTTATAGAGCTAAACACTGTCCCAAAAAGCTGCTTAGTCAGGGATTTGTTCAGCCTTTGTTAGTTTCATCCCTTCAGAATTTCCATGGCCGTCACCATGACATTATTGACAGATATGACGTGTCCGTATTCGAAATGAAAACAAATATTTGTCAGCTAGATTTCAAGACTTCGGGGATTTGACATAACCGGTTTTGACCCAACCCTGGATTGA
This sequence comes from Modiolus philippinarum, assembly GCA_002080025.1. Classification (NCBI taxonomy): domain Eukaryota; kingdom Metazoa; phylum Mollusca; class Bivalvia; order Mytilida; family Modiolidae; genus Modiolus; species Modiolus philippinarum. The sequence goes on along the minus strand of MJUU01020964.1, from coordinate 23,073 downwards.
CTCACTGATAGTGTGATAGGTGCCGCTAGCGGAGCAGGACATGCTTACCCTTCCAGTGAACCTGATATCACTCCCGGTATTCATGGAAATTCACTCTATGCGTGCCTTAATTCTTATCCTCGTTTTTTTTTTATTTCCGTGCATTGCGGCTGTCTTAAGCCCTTTTTTGTCTTTGTTTTTTTCTGTTGCCGTATTGGCATGTCTTTGCACTTTGATTTTTGTGATCATCACTTCTTTTGTTCCATCGGTATTTTACTGTCGTTGTTCCAGTTTTGATCTTGCTCTATTTGGCATAGATGAGGGTTTATAAAATTTGCTCAGGTGTTGTTATACCTATTACATTCTTTACTAAAACACAATTTGTTTTTCATCAGATACCGTTTTATTTATTCTGTAACAAGATGAAATAAAAGCAACCAGTATAGTTAAAAACACACTGCCTTCAGGGGAGGGTGTTATGGTAGAGTAACACATTTGGAAAAAATATCACATGAAGAAAAAATATCACCCTCGACTCTGTCTCGGGTAATATTTTTCTTCGTTTGATATTTTTTCTTAGTGTTGTAATCTATCATAACACCCTCCACTGTAGGTAGTATGTTTATGATACCCGAGTTTCTGTTTGTTCTGTCTTCGTCACAAACGTGTCAGTCCCACTTGATCACGAAACAAACATGAAGAACACAATTTCACAAAACAGTGTATTATTCAAGACACAACAAAATTAAACGCAAGGTCCACAAGTGCTTGACGAATGGACCCAACTTTATAATTCTTTCATTATTTTCCAGAATTTGTCATTTATTTGTCCTTGCAAAAAAGTAAAATAGCACATAGACGATACATAATGTGTTACATTATTACATAATACTTAAATAAATGACAAATTCCGGAAATGGAGAAAAGATAAAAAGGGAGGATTTTAGAATTTAATTCAGGTTTCAGTTCCCAAGGAACTGTGACAAGAGCGGTGAGAACCAGTCCAAACACCTGTAATGTAAGTCATAGTCGGCCCTGGTAAATTCAGACATTGGACATGAAAATTTGTCTGAATTGCATTTACTCCATATCCATTACACACTTTACCAACTAAGTTTATGTTTGTTGACGATCCCGCATCAATAAAGTCGCATCTAGCAATGGCTTCCGCTCAAACCGGTGCTAGGGACGTCTTGAACTTTCTATAAGGTATGAGTGCAGCTCATTATTGAAGGCCTCATTGTGACTTCAAGATAAGGAAAAACATTTAAAGCGTTGTTCCATTGCTTAGTCTTACCATGCATTTGTAGAGACTTTGCCTCATTTGCATTTACCCCATATCCCTTCATTGTTAATTGGAATTTATCAATGAAAGCAGTAAAAATTCAAGGCATATTTAATGAGAAGTTCATTTTGGTTCGTGCAAGAACAACATCACTTTAACGGAAACTGAAATAAATGGCTGTGGCTACCATATATTCTTTTGATTGAACTAGCAATCGTAGGAAGGTAATATAAGTGACAACCGAACCATCAATAAAATATATTGATTTAAAGACAATGGAAACATTGCAAGCATATAAGCCACAGAGTCAAATTAATGCCGTAGTGCATTCTAACCAAAAGTCGGACCAAGTTTAAAAAAATGGCAACCGTTGAAACGACATGAAACTTTGCATGCTTGCAGAACGCTATATTCCAATTAAAATACTGAATTGCCAGTAACATCGTCTGCTGGTTTTTGCTGTACTTGCATTCAATTTGATACCATAACATTTGCTTTAAAGCATTCAGAATTTACTTAATATAAAATATATATATGAAGTTTACAAGTATGTTTTATTTCCAGAATCGGATAACTGTTTAACATTGTTTATTTGCCTATATCTGTCAACTAAGTAGAAATTTACATATTAAGGGATATCATCCATGACTTCTATGGTTTAAGGCTTTAGGTTTGGTTTGTTTGTTTTTGATTGCTTATTTATTGTGTTGTTTCCTTGATTAATTTTGCTTGAATGTGTGTGTGCATTTTTATTGTTTTTTTTAATACAAAATGTACTATTTACACTTAAAATTCACAGCAAACATATTTTCAATGGCCTATGTACTATAAGTTATGTAATAAAAATATACAAAAAGGTAGGCTAATAAATACCGAAGCAGTTATTCGATTGAAACTTACAGAAACAGAATAATATATAAATAATATTTTATTTAAATTTATACTTGTGATACTCTGGATAATATTATTAGGACAGCATCCTGTATACCGTATTGCGGGCAATTTTTCGCGGGTCAAAAATTTCGCGGATTTGAGAGGAAAATGTATGCCAAAAATTTAAGCGTTTTATTCTTTCGCGGATTATCAAAAATCCTATAAATATCCTAAGAATTCATAAAATATTTGCAGAATTTATTTTTGCGCTTCAGGCCCATCCGCTAAAATACGCGAAAATTAAAAACCCCGGAAAATTACCTGCTAAACGGTATTTCAATTTTACTTTGTACAGAATATGGATAATGCTGAGCACTCAATTCACAGATATAGATTCCCCTTTTTTCTTCCTTCCAGTAGAAAGTATGGACTAACCAAACTGAAAACTGATCATATAAGTAATTAAATTCATCATCATCGCTGTTCTTCTCCGTACTGTTAGATTCTTTGTATGATTTTATTGATATATATTCATAACCAAAACCTCTACAGTAAATAACCACCTTGTTATCTACAGGATGGTAAAAATGACTCGTAATTGCTAATGATTCGGGAGAGAAAAATGGCGGTGAAAGTTTAATACCGTCATACAAGTAGCTGGTCAGATCAAAAGACATTCCAATTTCAGAATTAGCAATATTTTTGCTAAATACCCGTACCCTATAAACACCGGTGAAGTCAGTTTGTGTTCTGTCGGACAGTGTCAAGTGTACATCTTTACTGGTAGAAGTTGTACTACTCTCAGATATATCAATGAGACCTTCCTCGTCTTTTTGACATATACTACCACACCATGCAGATACATATTCATAATCATCGGCGATTTTTCTGTCGAATCCCTCAAAACCGGCAATAACTGATCGTATTATGGAATCTGATTTTGCATCAAAGTTGAATTTTGCTGCATACGTTTTAGCATCATTGTCCTTAGACAAGAAGTAATTTAACGGGTCAAATGTTTGTTCATTACTGTTGATGTCTTCAGGAAAATCTAGATCTTTTCCGTGTAT
>MJUU01020964.1:2635-19606 GCA_002080025.1 Modiolus philippinarum | reverse complement strand
CGTCCTCCAAACGGACATGCTTTGGAAAATAAATGTAACAGTTATATGGGTATATGTGCATGAATGACAACTGAATATTGACAACTTGCCCTACTCTACAGTTTATCTAAATGGGTCTTGCCTCGATTACTGTACAAAATATTACTTATAAGTAAACAGCAGATCATTTTATTGCTACTTAAATTATCATTACACTTTGTTTAGGGTGGAGAGTTATATTTAAAGTGTCCAAAGGTGGAGCCGTATCTCCCGATAATAACATGTTTGAACTTTGGAATGGTTCCAATATTGTTTATCCAGACCCTGCTGGATTTGTCAACACCAACCAAACTTATATGGCTCCATACCAACCTACGTATAAATCAGAAATCATCAACATGTGGGAGAAGTTTGACATTACATATGTAAGATTATTAATAATATCTGCGATCATTATTTGATTCACCCTTTTGCAACTTGCATACTTTTAGCTATGGTATTGGAATAAACATATTGAAATAGTCTCACAAAACTGTCACACCAAATAAAAAATCTATAAAGACCCAAATCCTGTTTGACCTACAAAACATAAGAAGTAATAAAAAGACCGACAATGCACTGCAATTCTATAAGATAACCCAGTCACAAACATGTTTTGTTCTATTTTGTTCCGGACATTCCAAATAAAAAAAATATAAATTAATCTAATACGTCATGGCATAGAAACAATTAGACATGTAATTTGCATTTAAGTCGATGAGAGTCCTGTGGTTGTTTAAATGTTGTGATCGTCTTCTTTTAGTCTTTTTGTCGGCCAATGGATGACAGCAATTGTAAAAAACACTTTGCCAGTTAAATTTGTGTTTGTTGGCGATCCCGCATCCATGAATCATTAGGTTAAAAAGCATGGATGTAGCGTTGCTCGACAATAAGTTATGAATTCCGCGCTGTGAGGTATGAGTAAAGCTCACTGTTGAAGGCCTTATGGTGACTTCACGATAAAAAACAACAATAAAAGCGTTCCGCGCTGTGAGGTATGAGTAAAGCTCATTGTTGAAGGCCTCATGGTGACTTCAAGATAAAGAACAACAATAAAAGCGTTGTTCAATTGCTTAGTATTACCATGTATTTGTAGAAACTTTGTCTCATTTGCATTTACTCCATATCCCTTCATTGTGTAATGTACTTTTGAGAACTGTAATGCAGTGAATTGTATAGTTTACACCTTGAAACCTACTTTATTTCTCACAACAGGTTAAAGTAGGAGTGTACAATAGTGGTGTAGAGAAATACGTGATGGTATATGATGCTAAAAACTCCAGTAAAACAACGTGGTTTGACAGTATACGTATTTTACGATCATCGAGTGGAGATTTAAGCTCTTCTAATCAGCATCCGTTCAGTCTGGAAGGGTAAAAAACTTACTTGTTTTTAATTTGGTTTTTATTAATAATACAGATCAGCGTAACTTATAAGTGAACACCATTCTACACTATCGGCCAAGTGTGAATCGATTATTATAGTCTAAACAATAAATGTGATCCCGATAAAGAAATTATTATTGTAATAAAATCAAACATGCTTATTACAGTAATAATGATTTTTCCAACAATTGCATATATTGCTTGACTATAATAATGATCTCGTCGATTCGCACTTGGCCGATAGTGATTCTAGAGTTCATATTACCAGGACAAGGTTGTTGTTTAATTAAATCAACATCACTACAATGTTGTTGTGTTGAAGAAGTTCATAGTTATATAAAAAAAAAATTCAAACGAATACGTACCTAAGCAAAAACCAACAAAATCATAAATGCAGTATACAAGGCAATAAAAAGATAACAGACAGAGGGACAACATTACCGACGATGACGAAACAATTAGAACATAACACAAAGCAAATACAACGTGAATACTAATTAAACCAAGAGTACCATTAGGTACTATAGAAGGGTAAGCATCACATGCTGATCGTGTGGTACCTATCACACAACCAGCTGAAATACGGGTGTGATAGATGTGTTATTCGTTAATTTCATGTTCTAGCAATTAGATATAACCTAGACATTAACGTTTGGTTTTAGAGGGGCTAAGATTTTTGTAAGGCAGAATGCTGCCTTTTCTTTATGGGGTGAAAGGAGACATTGACAGGAAAGGAAAGCGATTTTCTTTGAATTTGGTTCATACCTTGAGTCGTCTTCAAAATGTTCTAAGTCAGATGGTGTCTAATATGTCCATTTCGAGGGATCGCAAAATTAATGTTTAGAAGACCAATGCGACAGTATAAACAGTATTATTGAAAACATTAAAGCTTGGAAAGATAATAATGCTTAAAGGGACGAATCAATCTGGTTACAAGTATATGTTTATCTTGTTACAATAGTTGTCATGCAAGGAATTTTTACAGAAGTGCACAAATATTTCAATAATATACTAGTATCTGTAAAATGGTTGGTGTTGACCGGAGCTATTTTCTGCAGTATGGTATACTATGTGACAGTGATTGGAACAAATTGTTTGTTTGTAACAATAATTATGAAGAGTCTTTATTTACAATTTTGGTTAATTTTCAGCTCACATTTGTTGGGGAGATTTTTGGCTTTAGAGACGGCAACAACGAGTTGTTTAAACGCCAAAGGATGGTTAATGATAGTTGATAAAGACATGAAAACCTACTGTGGAAATCAAACGACTGATACGCCTTATTTTATTTACACCCCAACAGGAAATAGTCATAGTTTTACCAGTATGTATGATTTTAGTACTTTCAATATGATATTTTTCTATTCACTAGATATAACTAAGACATTAATGGTATTAATGATAAAATTAATCTTGTGCCCCCCTCGACATGCATAATCAATATGCGTGCTCTCCCTGGAAGTGACAAAAAATCAACCTCTAAAACCAATCGTCTTTCTGCACCATGCTATATTGTGTAGTTTTCGGTCATTTTTGACTTGAGGTAGATTCCGTTTTAGTATATTTACTACACAAGTTTGCCAAATTGTTGCTTTGAAGCATCAATAGCACTTTAGATGAAGCTGATATTAACTTGAACAGGTGCTAGGGATGACATTAATAGAACTTGGAAGTATGAGAAACTGGTAAAAAAATGATAATGATAATATATTTTCTAAGGCAGTCTTCCCCTGTATCTACTTCTTATTATATTTTTTACCCTTCATTTTATATCACGTTCATTCAACCTTGGAGTAAAGACATTAATAATTTCACCGTCAAACAATGATGTATACAAAAATTAATGCATGTTGTTCAAGCACTAATAGTTTTTTTTTATATAATGTCACAACACATGTTTGTTCGGTTCCTGAAGGGCAAATGTGTGAATTTTAATAAAGTTATTGAATAACAAGTTATATATATTTTTACAGATAGCCAATTCAACCATTTTCGCCCCTTTCACAAATAAATTATTTTGAAAATCAATTTAAAAAAATGTGTATAGATTGCAGATTATTTTCGATGGAAGCAATAAAATGGTTGTGATGGTAAATTGAATATTTTTTGGCCTAATTTCCCGATGTTGACCACTGAAACTGTTGTCAAACTCTAAATTCCACCGTTGATAAACTTTACGTTCTGTTAAGACATAACATCAAAAAAATAACAAGAAAAACAGAAATTATGTGTCATAGAGATTACGCTGCTCCAAGGATAATATTATCCCATTATTATGAATATCAGTATATGATTTACCTACTGTATAACATGAGTTTGCATATCTCTATGTTTTTGTCTGTTTATTTTTCAGATGGAGCCGTTGGCGATGCCTTTGCTATATTTGTTGGTAGGTATATAAACTATAGTACACAATACACTCTTCTGCAAATAAATTAAGTTTATATGCACCAGTTTATATGTGCCATTCAGCATTATTCTTACACAGAACTATATTTTCTGAAAGTCGTAAACATGATAAAGCGATTCTCATGTGTATCTTTAATTTCTCTATGTAAAACCCAGAAAATTATCATTTGTAAATCCACCAAAACACTTTGTGATAGCAATGAGTAAAAACTTCTAAATGGTCTCATCAATGTACAGTTTTATCAGTTACATCGGAGTCCACTTAAGATAGTAGACGTAGATTTTGACCAACATTGGAGTCTACTTTAGCTAGTAGATACAGATTTGAACTAATATTGTACTATATTTATAGATGACTGTGTTGTGAATCCTTGCCAACATGGTGGAACATGTACTATATCTATAGATGGATACTCCTGTACATGTAGTGATCAAGTGTATGGCCATTCCTGCCAATGTAAGTTAATCTTACAAGTTTAGATACATTGATAGAAAGTAAGTACGTTTCATCTTTATTTCCAGTGTCTTTCTTGGAAAGAAATGCTCAAATGTAAAAATAAGTAAGTAGTGGCTATACTTCCGTGAATGTTTTATATAGATAATATCCTTTTCACAAAAAATGTACATGGTCACTGGAGCGCGAACATGATGTCAAGCCATACTGACAGAAAGTCCTCTACCAATATATTGAGACTAATATGATAAAATTTCATTGCTTCAAAACTTGATTGCACAGTAGCCAGGAACCGTAATTCAAATGGGATCGTGACCCCAGAATCGCAGAATGTTTTTCACCCCTACCAAAATTGTTGCCTTTCCACTTAAAGTTACTAGCATTTAGAATCCGATCTAATCGAAAAAACTTGAATAAGGAGACGACCATTTGATTCTGAGGGGGGGGGGGGGGGGGGGGGGGTNTTTGGTCGAGTCAGATTATTTATTTTCAACATTTTGCGGGTCAGAAAATTTATTTTTCGCCGAGATTATTTATTTTCTATATACTGTATTAAAGAACCTGGGGCCAGATTATTTATTTTTTTTATTTTCTGGGTGGTTGAAGCCAGATTATTTATTTTCATGGGTTTCAAGGCCAGAATATTTATTTACAAAATCTGCCAGCCCTCCCCCCCCTCAGAATCAAATGGTCGTTCCCTAACAAGTACCCAAGTATGCTAGGAACTTAGTTTCTGCATATGACCATTGTAATTGAACCATGGATATAGATTAAGTTCAAATAACTTCATAATCGTCAGATAGCACTTGACGAATGGACAAAATATGATGTTCATGGACCAAATTTGATGTATTTGATATATACCAAATAAGTTGAACGTTCACGCCTCCCTCTACACCATACTCTTTACGCATATGTCTTACTTTTCACGACCATGGCGTTATTAAAATTACAATTATATGTAATAAACTGTTCATTTTCCAAAATCAAATTTTTTGCAGAATATTTTTATTACTAATATACGATTTAAACTAAACTAAACATTTATTCATCTTTTCATAGATACACCTGTTTCTGGCAAAATTTTGATTTGGTCTACTGTAGTCATTTTGTCTTCGTTACATTTCAGATGATTGTCCTTGTTTATACAAAGGAAAATGTCATTCTGTATCCACGGGTGATATACAGAGTGATGGCAAGGTTGTCATCAATGGAGAATTTATCAATGATCAAGCTATTACGTTTGAAGATGGTACACAAATCGCCTGTAAATGTCCTCAATACCGTATTGGAGCCCACTGCAACATAAGTATGTAAATACAATCATCATTCGTTTTTAAAATATCTTCCTTCTCACTATGAGCAATCCCTTAGTCTAGAGGTGTAAATATTGTATTGTGGATGAATAAAAGGTTAATTGAAGCACGTTTTTAGGTTAAACGACGATCGACTACTGGTTGAAATGTAATATTGGATGCATACTCTGCAGTTATGAAATGCTGGTGTTTGCAACCCTGTTATAAGAAATGGTGCTTGCAGTAACAGCCATCATTTGCAAGCCACATGACAAAGCCATAACACTACAACAAAACAGAGAGATAAACGAAAAACACATTAAAAGTGACAAAGGGCTGGGATGGCCTTATTTAGAATATATATTCAAGACTTTGAACAATTATTAGTTTAGTAGATAAAAAAATATATTATTTGTGTTATCGTGTGATTTATCCATAATGACCACTGGAAGTCCATCCAAATGACTAAAAGAACCAAATTTTCTAAACCTGTCTTGAAACTGTTGCATGCCTTACAGATGACTGAATGATTCAAAATGGGTAACATTGTTTTATTGTAGGCACCCTTCAGTGTTCATCCTCACCATGTCTGAACTATGGTACATGTGTAGAAGGATATACGTCGTTCACATGTAAATGTAATGAGGACTATACAGGTGATACATGTCAAGGTATGGTTTATGAAGTCATGTTTCCTCAAGGCAAATCATATTTTTTAAATAATACTTAGTTGAATCTGCAATCTAAATTTACATATACGCTTCATGTTATGATATAATGCATTCTTTTTTAAGGGAGTTATAAATAAGCTAGGGACAATTGAAACATATGTCTCCATTTTGTATGCATTTTACAAAAGAATGTCCTATATTGTAGCATTCCGGAAATGTAAAGAGTATAGAAAAGAAGGCAAGAAAAATACCCTTTAATATATATCATGCCTATTTGTATGTCTAGCTTATGAGATAAAAATACTGACCAACACCTAAGAAATGCAGTTATTTGACAAAATTTTTAACAATGGCCACTCTTGTAAATAATGATTGACCCACACGTTTACTATCTTCCATTTAGGTTCAAAACAATAAGGTTTTGGTCTGGACAGACCAACATTGAAGACAAATCACTTATATGACCCCAGAGATCAAAGGTCAATTAGGGTGTCATAAGGGATAGAGAAATGGGAGGTTTTGGTACCCACCAACCGGTTTAACCCCCACCGCTAGCTTTTGCTAGTGCCGGTACCAAGTCCGGCTATCCCGAGTTCCTATCGTTGTCTATGTTTGTCTTTGTCATTTTATTGTTTTTCTTGTGCAGTACCCTGGGGGATTGGGACATGTGATTGTAATGTTCGGCCGTTGTAAGTGTTTTCTGTTACCTTTTTTCATTAGTCATGAAGGTTACTATGGTACTCGACACACCTTCTAAAAATACAGACCAATATGACGAACATTTAAGTCTAAGTTAAAAGAAAAGAGTGATGGTCTAAAGTACAAGGAAGCTTAGTATACATAAAACTATGATAAAAGCCAACAATTCAAGAATCAGTTATTGGAGACCCCAGGGTCAAAGGTCATGATCACACGAAGGCAACAATGGCACGCAACACAACTCCGAGGAGAACAAGAGAAAATTATCTGTTCATTTGTCAAGGGGAAGACATAACAATAGGTTCCTTAGAATTTTTTGTTAAAAAAGTTTATAGGCCTTGGAAACATTTTTTAATGTCTAGAAGAAGTCTTCCAAACGAAAGATATAAACAATGTACTTAGTATTTCTTGCAGCAGCAATCTAAATTCACATATACGCTTAATGTTATCACATAATTTATCCCTTTCTTAGTAGGTTCAAAATAGACCATGGGCAATTTTTACATATGTCTCCCTTTCCTACATTTTAAAAAAGAATGCAGTATTATTGCAGCTTTCCAAAGATGTGAAGAGTAAAGAAAGGAGGGTTCAAAATAGACATGGGCAATTTTAACATATGTCTCTTTTTCCTATACATTTTGAAAAAAGAATGCAGCAATAGTGCAGCATTCAAAAAATGTGAAGAGTATAGAAAGGAAAAATACTAATACTATATATCACGTATATTTGTATGTCTGGCACATAGGATAAACATTCTTACCAAAACTCAAGAAATTCAATTACTGGACATAATAATACAAAAGGGCAAGGTCACTATGGTACATGAAACATCTTCTCATGATGATAGACACACAGGTTTAAAATCTTGTTTAGGTCAAAACCAAAAAGGTTCTGGTCTGAACAGACCAACATTAAAGAAAACTCAGTTATGTGACTTCAGAGGTCAAAGGTCCAGGTATCATGAAGATTACTATGGTACACGGCACACTTTCTTTAAGATGACAGTCTATGTCTTACAGATAAAAAAGTTCTGATCCGAAGTACAAGGAGGCGTAGTATACATGTAGACCAACACTTTAAGAAATCAGTTATTTGAGACCTGAAGATCAAAGTCATGGTCATAGGAAGGCCACAATGGCGTGCAACACACCTTCATGTTGATATACTTACATGACAAATATCTCAATGATGAATGAAAGGAAATGGAGTAAAAGTACATTAGAAAATAAATTAACAGTAACATCGGTATTTTGTTATTTAAAAAAAGTCTCTACAAGTACATGGTAAAAACAAGCAAAGGAACAACACCTCTATTGTTGTTCTTCATCTTGGAGTCACCATGAGGCATTCAACAATGAGCTTTCCTCATACTTTAAAGCAAGTTCAAGACGGCCCTTAGCACTGGTTTGAGCGGAATTCTTTGCTAAATGCCGACCAACGCTGCATCCATGTCTTTGCTGGTCATGGATGCGGGATTGTCGACAAACATTTAATAAACTGGCAAAGTGCTCTTAAAATCACTGTCATCTCAAGTCTACTTAAAATAGATAATAACTAAATACCGAAGTTACTGTGAATTTAAATTCTGCATATGCGCATTTCGACAACTTATGTCTCTTCAGTGCAGATAAAATCTAAACGTTTGGAAGACCATAAACTCAAAGATGTTTAAAAACTGAAGAGAACAAATAACCAAAATGATCTAAATGTAAAGCCAAAATCAGCTAAGGACAGAGCTTTGCATGAGGGAGATACTCCCTAGTAAATTAGTAATGACCCGAACACGATCAAATGAGATAAACAACATGAAAATGCCAGGGTAAAAACACTATGTCTTCATTTGTCAGGAACCGTAAACATTTTTTATCAAAATTGTTTAAAAGACCTTGAAAATATTTAAAATGTCTAGAAGAAGTTACCAGAAAGAAAGAAATAAACAATGTTCTTTGTATTACAAGATATAACTTTATCTCTTTACAAAACTAAGATTAATTTAACACTTATGTGTAACCTTTATATTCAGATCCAAGACCACCGCCAAAAGAAAAAGGCTTGAATACAGGCGCCAAGGCAGCGATTGGTGTATGCATACCTTTACTTTTTATAGTCGGAGTTGTCATAGCATATATTGTGTATATGTTTAAGAATCCTGACGCTAAGGGACACGAAGCTACTGTCAAACAGTATAGTAAGTTATGATCAAATTGGTACTTTTCTGACCAGCTTGCATAGAGGCCATATTTTCTGATTTTACATTGAATTTTGTTATTCAGTTTCTAACAATTAATTTAATAAGCACCTAAAGGTTTTTTATATGTTGTTATATGTCAAGGTAAGATTCATGTCATCATGTTTCCTTAAGGCAAATAAATTGTTTCTAATAAAATATATACCAGCATATCCACATCATCTAGTTTCAATTATTATCTTAATTTACATATCCTTAATGTTATCATATAATGCAGACCTTTTCAAATTATTACGGGTAATTGTTTAAGCAATTTGAAATTTTTCTTGGGGTTGAATTAAAAAAAAAATAACATAATGTCTTCTATCTTACCACAAAACGTAAGCCAAGTAATTTTTTTGGTTCATAGGAGAGAGTGGTTCTTGCTCTTTGACAAATATGCGCTAATGTGCAAGTATCATATAGTACATCGTTACTGATTTAACTGTTATATTTTGAAGTATAGCTTAGAGCTGATAGAAGGGAATATACGTATGACTAATCGACACCGTTTAACACAATGAAACTGATATTTGTACTACGGCTCTTAAAGTTCCAAATGATGTTGAAAGTAAAATAACAAAATACAGGATATTTAAGGTAGAAGACCTAGGTTAAGAGAGATCACTCTTTAAATCAGTAACACGTTTGAAATTTGAAACAGTTTCATCGATTCTTTTTCAAGCATTGATGGGAAAAAGAATTAAAATCATCTATGTCTCTTAAAAGATTAGAATTTATTTAAAAAAAAACGTTTGAGCCAAACATACAAGTGATTTTAAGAGTTATGTCCATTAACCTAGGCCTGCCCCCTTTAACAACAAAAGACAGACAGCACGATAACAGGGAGGTACCTTACGTTATATCATTTTTTTAAAAAATGTTCTTGAAAGTATGGAGCTAATGACCTTGAACTTCTACTCTCTCATATCGACAATTCGACCCCCACGAGGTAACTGTTGTAAATTGTGTGATCAGTATCAGGTATCGTCCTGTCCTTTGATATATGAGACAAAAGCTCGATGCTGGAGAACCCATAAGTGAATAAAGAATTAAGTAACAAATACAAAAACGTACACCTGACTGCATGTTGTTTTTTAACCAATCTGTTAAATTCTTCACCTGAGAAAAAAATTCCTTCCACCAATAAAGCCATTTGGTGAAAAATTGAATGAAAAATTTATTTTCTATTTTAAAAAATGTATCGAACAAAGTATTTGCATTATATTTGGACGGGCGCAAAACAAAAATGTCACTAGATACAGAGGAAACAACGTTACGTCACAGATGATGTAAACATCGTCTTTGTATTTTAGTGTAACCGAAAAATATGATTAATAGAAAAAGATGCAATCGATATGTATAATTACCGTTTTATATTGACCCTCCTGTTTTGTATTACATATTTTCATAAATAGGGGACTCTCTTGTTTGCCTGTTTGCTTGATATTCTTTTCTACTGATTTCTATACATACATATTTGAAATTAACAATTGAGTGGACAGGAAAATTTAATGAATAGCAACTGGTTGTTTTTAAATCTCTTTTCCATACGTCGGTTAAGTGATTCTGCATTCTTGTGTTGACCATAGTCTTGGTTTCTCCCACATACACAATGTATTAACATTTTGAGCAATACATTTTGTATACAGCATTTGATGTTCTACAATTAATGTCATTATTACATTTGATAATGTTTTCAGCTTATGTCTTAACGTCTAAGGTCGATATCGTCTCTCACAAATAACACAGCACCTCCCGCATTTTCCCGTTTAATTATATTTTTTTTTCTTTGTTATCATTATTACTTTTTATACCACTGGCCGTTTTTCATCAACAATATTAGGTGGATTTTTTTACTCTAAGAAATGCAGAGAGAGGTTCCGAAAAGTAATACATTTACTCTTTTCCATTTCAGCAATTGCTCGTGAATTTGTTAGGAGAAGTATGCGAAGGTTGTCGGGCAGAAAAGGCAGACATTCAGACGGCACAAAGGACACAACAGCAATATCTCCAAAGGAACCAGAAGTTAACGAAGGTCAAATCAATTTAGCATTTGATGATTCCGGTAAAGTTAGTTATGGCAGACAGAATTCTGAATATTTTAATATGTCGGCAGACGACAATGCTGTGATATATGGTCAGAATGTTAAATATCCTGTCCGAAATCAACATGCACCGGAACAGGAGAGGGTAGCCAGAAACTATCAAAATCCACCGGTTCTTCAAAGCAACGAAAATGCATTCTATAAGGAATACCAACCAACACAATTGCACGGAGGTGGAGGAGATGATAATTACAAACCCCCTGGATACATGTACGATGAATATAATAGAAATGACTATGCAAATACAGAAAACCCCGTACCACAGCCGCGTTCACAACGGCAAACAGGTCGGCGCGGAAGACAAAATAATGTGTTGGAGAATCAACGTAAAGATGAGTATAATAGACAAGTGCCATACAGTAAAACCAGGGAAAATGATCATAGTCCTCATAATGTACGTGAACCGCCATACAAAACGTCCATTGAAGGTGATGACAATGGCCAAATAAGGTCAATACCAAGAGACAGTGATATACATAATGGAGATCATTCGAAAGTGAACACGCCTAGGTCTGATTATCAAAACCCTTTATATCAAAATCGAGTGCTAGATGATTTCAGGGTAAATGAGGCAGGCCGGGGAACTCCAAGGTACCCGATGCCTCAAAATATCCCTGATCGAACTATGCATGACTCTAGATACTCTCCAGGTTACCAACCACAAAATAGATCTGATAGATTTGCAGACACACCCAGTCGTTCTCCAGGTTATATGCAAGATAGAAATTACTCAAATAGATCAAATGAAGATTCTGATATCTCACCGAGCTACAGACAGCCACATACAGGCCAAACTAGACAATATGATACAACCCAAACTAAACAATATGGCGACAAGTATTCGACGGGGCCTACGCAAGGTTTCCATGAACGATCTCCTCGTTCTCCTGGTAACTTTAACCGACCAGATTGGCAATATAATGAACAGCAAGATCCACCTTCATACGAGACAGTTGAAGGTCGGCAATCGGGTCGAAGGTCAGATGATCGTATCGTTTTCACTTCATCTGAACCAATGGAAGATGTAACTGTATAATCAAAAGGAAGCTATACGATGATTTATATCAAAACCCAATTTTTATGCAACATAAAACTATTAAATACCTCATTCGGAACAGAAAATTATATGTCTTAATCAAGTATTTTACAATAGTGTATAGGTTGTTTTTATGCAGGAAAGGAAATACTTATGTTTTTATGGTTTTATGATGAAACTGAACAGCAAATAATTGAATGTGTACAGTTAACTATAGGAGTTTGTTACAATGCTATAGTGACAATGCGCTAAATATCGCTCGACAAGACATTAAATAGTGCTAAAAATTTTGCCAAAAAAATGGATATAATTTTCATATGTAAAAAATGAGTACATAAGATTTCAAACTGTGTCCAAAAAGATGAAACTCATTGTTATTACTTTCATATGTAAAAAATGAGTACATAAGATTTCATACTGTGTCCAAAAAGATGAAACTCATTGTTGTTACTAATTTGTGTATTTAAAGTGATTTATATGATATTTATACCGCTACAAAATATATTTATACACCAAATATTTGCTCTGTGTAACATATGTGAATGTGGCTTCTTACTTTCAAGTAAAGGCAGCAGAATACAGTAGGAACATAGGATGCTGCTATTACAAAAATTAAGTGTAAAGACCAGACAAAAACGAGAATACACAAATGTGAAAAAACGAGGCAGCCACAAAACACGGAATTAAAAACACAACATTCAAAACTTTACTTTAGCAAAGAACAACTAACAATATATAACGCTGCTGTTAAAAATATATAAAGCGACGCACGAACGATCCCTAAAATTGCTTTTGAATCCAGTGCTTGTTTCTGTGTTGGGGTGGTTATGATTTCACTATTTTAGACCTCGTGTTAATAGCTTCAGTATTATTTTGGAAACTTCGTTTAAGTAATGAACGGGTATGTAGTGAATGTACATGAGACAAAGTCTCTGCAAATACATGGAAAAACAAAGCAATGGCACAGCACTTTTATTGTTGTTCTTCATGTTGAGGTCACTAGGAGGCCATCAATAATGAAATTTGCTCATACTCTTATTTCCCTTGTTTTGGCCGTAGGAAACAACGGTAATAGAATACAGAAGGAACAAGGCAAGCGAAGACCACAAAAATTGAAATCCAAACACATGGCAAAAACAGCAACAGAGAAAAACAAAGACAAAACAAGGACGTGAGACAGCTACAATGCACGGAAATAAAAAGACGACATTAAAAACTAAGGCACCGATAGTGTGAACTCCCATGAAATGATGATACCAGTTCTAGGTAGGGAACTTTTGTCGACAAGGACGTCAAGTGTCCAGAAATATGACTCTTCTTCTTCTATCCTGTCACTTACCAAAGTTTTAACTAAGTGTTAATGATGACTATGTCCGACGTAATTCTCGCTGACCAAAGTCCAATCTTAAACGGTATGATTGTAAGTTAAATGTAATTAGGAGTAATTGTTTACATTCAAAACCGGTGAGAAAAGAGAAAGACAGAAAAAATCGCAGAATACATTAGATTCACTTCAAAAATCTTTTGATAAGTGATATGTGAAATCTTTTTTGTGTCGGCTATACAGGATCGACACAAAGAAGCACTCCCCCAATGTCCTTTTATCCGTCAGTTTGTATGTAACCAAAATGTTTTGCTTTTCCGCATCAACTCTATAAAGAATGCCCGTCTGTTCGTCCAACCTCTGGTTAAATTTGTGTTAAGGTTCATATTTGAGAAAAGACATGAGGCATATCAATCATCTTTGGTCAGTGGATGCGTCGTTGAGAATGATGTTGCTTCAGATGATAATTTGGTCACTCTGACCTTCGTTTTATGCTTCAATGACTCCGATTATACTTTGCATTAAGGTTCATATCTGAGATTTTGAATGTGGCACATCAATCATCTTTGGTCAGTGGATGCGTCTTGGAGGGCGATACTGCTTCATTTAATATTACATGTTAGGTTCATCTTAAATAGTAAATAGTTGCTCGAGTATGTAATAAAGTTTGCGATTTTAATGAACGGAATCTTTTCATAACTGAAAAACTATTACATCAAGGTTTTCGTTATCATAAGCTAGTTAAAACCTTTACTAAATTCTATCATCGATATAAAGACTTAGTTCGTAAATACAATGCAACCTGTAAACATCTTATCAAGGCTGGCATTTCACACCCCTTATTTTATGGTAATGTTTTACATAAAAGTAAAAAATACTTACACTCGCCTAANAAATAGTTATAGTAAATAGTTATATATGAATGAAAAAAATTGCTAAAAACTATGAAATGCAAAATATACACGAATCATTAAGAATTACTATTTTGAAACTTTGACTGAATTTGGAAATTTAAATGCCACAAGAGAGGGGATTAGCTGTCGTTTCCCATTGCTGATATTTCATTGTTTGTTTTGTTTTGTTTTGTTTTTTTTTTGTCTCCATATTTCCATATTATTATAGTAGTTCGTCATTTTAGGTTTTTTAAGTCTTAAGGTTATGCCATCATTATCCAGTACTCCTAATAAACTGCTTTGCTTTTTTTTCTTCTAAACCAGGAGGAATAATAGGATTATACATTGTAGATATCTACCATGTATATTGTTCTGCTTTATTTATGTTTTTCCCATCTTTCATTTTATTTTTAGACTTTGTCATCATTTTGAAAAACAGGAATTCAATAATATATCATGCAGGCTACAAATATGTTTAGTAGAAAATCTATGTATTTTAGGAAAGAGTTTCTTTGCTTTCCGATTGTCTTACTGCCTTACGAGAACATATATGAGATGAAGACAAACATGATAAATATATGATAAGATTCTTGTTTTAACTGTATGTAGAGTTTCTTTTGAGCTGGAAACAAAGAAATGTATGAGACAAAACTAAGACCACCTATGGTCTACTTGTTCATAAGAGAATTTTTTTATAGAAAACTTGGCATTATGAAATAGCGAGATGTTAGCTATATAAACAGGTGGTCGGAATAACATATTGAAATAAAAAAAAAATGCCAAATTTTGAAAGTGTGATATTGCATCCATATAATCTACTTGATGAATGCCTTGTGTTTGTCTATATGTTTGCAATATTGGCCACCAGCTTGGGACACTGATGCTTTTGCCGGTAACGGATGACAGTGATTGTAAGGATACAAAATTAATGTATGTTGACAATCCCGCATCTATGGCAAGCAAAAACATGTATGTAGCGTTGATCGACATCTAACAATGAATTCCACTCAGACCGTTGCTAGGGGCAGTCTTGAACTTACTATGAGGTATGAGCAAAGTCTCATGGTGACTTCAAAATGAAGAACAATAATAAAAGCGTTGATCCATTGCTTGGTTTTTACCATGCGTTTGTGGAGACTTTGTCTCATTTGATTTACTCCATATCACAGGGGTCTATAACATACGATATTGATACACTGGGTCCCATATATGTATAAGAAGGAGAAGAGGAACAACGGAAGTCCAAAAATTATGTACGACAATTTCAGTGTTTCCAAGGGAGAAAAATATATGTTAAAGGCAAGTGAAGGTTAGAAAGTTGATATTTTATAAAAATATGATTATTTGGCAAATTTATTCCGAAAAAAGGCTGCGTTGTCTGACTTTGAAAAATTTTGGTACATAATTTTTAGACTTCCATTGTTCCCCTTCTCCTTCTTATACAAGTATATTGGACAGAGTGTATCAACATCGTATGTTACCGTGATAGATATGTCATTTTCAATACATAATATGAAAAATCATCAAAATCTGCGACATGAAGATTCCAAGTAATGTTGGAGCTTACAGAGAGTCTTATGTTAACATCGGAGAGAAGAGATAAGTAAGGCTAGAATACTTACAAATTTCTTCCGTTATAAATGTCTGAATATTTTTCTTTTAATCAGATTCAAATGCGGTCAATATAAGACTAGGCTTCTTTAATATCCGGGAACAGATGAAAAATATTAGTATTATTTGACTGACTGTAATTTATTTTATTTGAGATGTATGGTGGACTAACGGTTGATATGTTACAGTTAAATAATGCGGTCAGTGCCAAATACAGAATGCAACAATATTGTATTTTATTTAAATTCTGCATCTGATAATTTCGACAATTTATTTCACAAAGTGCACACTTGTTAGCTCACCTAGCATTAACAGCTATGTTAGCAATTAATTGCCGTTACTTGGCGTACGTCCGAAAGACGTACACTTTTTTTTCAAAAAATATCTGTGAAACCACAGAGCCAATAACTAAACTTAGCCTGCATCCTAACCAGCGTTTCAAACTTGTGTCCTGGGGGTCTGAGGGCCAACCAGCATAGATACTGTTACTAAAAATTGAACATAGGGGTAAATTGCCGTTTCGGCAAATTACTCAAAAGCCGTTACAGATATCAAGGCAATTATAAAAGTAATCAGGAGAAGGTAAAATGGGAAATTAAAGTTTCACATGGTTTAATGATGTACCATTTTTTACCAAATGGGATTGAATGCATTCTATAGAACAGCTTGTCATTCAAATTTTATAAATTGTACTCAGAGTAAGCATAAGATGTACAATATATAATCATTCACTGGTTTTTTACGAGTTGAAAAACAAAATACCGAAGTTACTGAAGTAGTGGAATATTGATACCCTGTTGTGAAATGATGGAGAGTTTAATACCGAAGTTACTGAAGTAGT